>VOQZ01002269.1:0-13136 GCA_008079305.1 Phytophthora palmivora
TTCTGAGATTCTCAAGAACCCAGAGGATCCAGTGTCTCCTCTCGTGAAGGCTACTCGGATGTTGTGTCGAACACACAGCCATCCCAACTCCCGCCGGATCGGGGAGTTCGGCACGAGATTGACCTCGTGCCTGGCACAAAGTATTGTGTCACGAGGCAGTGGCCTCTACCTCGCGAGCGTGTGAGGTCATAGATGCATTCTTTGCCGAAAAGGCGAAGTCGGGCATGGTGCGGGAGTCAAAGTCCCGCACTCGACGCCAACCTTCTGCGTTCGTAAACCGAACGGAAGTGGCGTCTGGTTCACGCTTACAACAAGCTGAACAATGCGACGGTACCGGCACAGACGCCGATCCCTCGCAAGGAGGTGTTGCTGAACAACATTTCGGCTGTACGCTGTACAGCGCCCTGGATCTGGTAGACGGATACTACCAGATCCTGATGCGGGAGAGTGACATCCTCTCACCGCAGTGAGCACCCCAGCGGGATGCTCTGGAGTGGCTAGTGATGCCACAAGGGCTATCAAATGCCCCAGCGACGTTCAATCGCTTGGTCACAACAATTGTTTAGACCATTGCGTACGTTCGCTCAGACTACTTCAACGATATATTCGTCCATAGCCGCGCCGAAGGCGGCCAGACGGCTATGGAGGTGCATTTGAAGCACCTCCGTCGAGTGTTTGAGGTCATGAGAGCTAACAAGCTCTATGCCAACATCGACAAGTGCGTCTTTGCAGCTGAGGAGATAAAAGTCCTCGGTTGCTTTGTCAGCAGGGTCGGCGTACGCGCCGACCCAGGAAGGTCAAAGCCATAGCGGCTTGGCCGACCCCGAGGTCGCAGAAGGACCTCCGGAAGTGGTTGGGCCTAGCCAACTATCTTCACAAGTACACAGCGCAGGGTTCGCTGAACTAGCTCGACCCTTGTCGGATCTCTTAAAGAAAGATGCCGACTGGGTCTGGGAGCAACAGCACCAGATGCTTTTGACAGCATCAAGGCGAGCTTACAGCAACCGCCAGTCCTGGCCTTGCCGGACGAAAACAAGTCAATCAGCGTCGTCTGTGACGCTTCTGACTATGCAATAGGCTGTGCGCTGTTGCAGAAGGACGATGAAGAACACGAACGTGTCATCTCCTTCCAGTCCAGGCAGCTGAAGGCTGCCGAACGGAACTATCCCGTTCATGACAAGGAGCTACTTGCAATGAAGTACGCTCTTGTCAAATTTAGAGTTCATCTCTTGGGCACGAGGCCCTTTGTGATCTATACTGATCACGCGTCCTTGCGGACTGCCACCAACTCGCCCCATCTGTCGCAGCGGATGGCGAGTGGCTGTCGAATACAAGCCGGGCAAGCTCAACGTGCTTGCCGATGCATTGTCGCGTCGACCTGACTATGAGCTAGCTCATGTCAGTCGGGTCACGACAGATCTATATGATCGGATACGCTTAGCGTATCAGGAGGACGAGAACTACACACCACTGGTGCAGTTCTTGTCCGATGACAAGGACGCCAAAATCGACAGGCTTTCGCCTCGACAGCGGGCGCAGCTCCATCGTTATGAGCTGGCCGATGGTTACTCCATTACAGAGTAGACCCTAGAGATCCTCCTCGGGTTGTCGTTCCAAGCGACGAGGATCTGAAGTATGACATACTTCTAGAGGCGCATGATGCGCCGATAAGTGGCCATCTTGGCCGGGAAAAACCTACCAAAGGTCTCTCAGACATTTTGGTGGCCCCGCATGTATGAGTGGGTGGCACACCATGTCAAGACATGTGAAACATGTCAGAGGGTGCAGCCTTCGGACCACGTCTCGGCTCCAGTGCAGAGCCTACCAGTACCAGCGGATTGCTGGAAGTCGATGAGTCTCGACTTCATCTTCGGGCCTGCCGGCCGATGACAAGGGCAACACCGGCATTTTGGTGTTTGTCTGCCGTTTGAGCAAGATGGTGCGCCTTGCTCCAGTACGTGACAAGGTCACCGGAAACAAGCTGCACAGCTGTTCCTAGATTGCGTGTTTCGCTATCATGGTCTACCAGAGACCATCGTCTCGGACAGAGACCCGCGTTTCACGGGGGCGTTCTGGGACACCCTGTTCCAGCTACTGGGAACAAAGTTGACGATGTCAACTGTGGACCA
Source organism: Phytophthora palmivora (assembly GCA_008079305.1). Classification (NCBI taxonomy): domain Eukaryota; phylum Oomycota; class Peronosporomycetes; order Peronosporales; family Peronosporaceae; genus Phytophthora; species Phytophthora palmivora. The sequence goes on from VOQZ01002269.1 coordinate 2,130, forward strand.
TCCGCAGATGGATGGCCAGACGGAGCGCGTCAACCGCGTGCTCGAAGATACTCTTCGCAGTATCTGTGCGGAAGCACCTCGATCCTGGTCGGATCAGCTTCCTATGGTTGAGTTTGCACTCAACAATGCGGTACACGCATCAACGGGGTTTACCCCGTTTTACTTGAATGGATTACGACACTCCCAGGTGCCGCTAACCTTGCGGGGAGGCACTGTGGCCTCTATCGTAAGTGGGGGAGAGGATCGGAAAGCCTTTTCCTCCCAGGTCTCGATATAGAGCCCGAGACTTTAAAAAGACAGTTGTCGTCATTTATAGACAACAGGCTGACGTTGATCAGCCGGGTTAGAGATGCGATGGCATCGGCCCAAGACAAACAGAAAGAGTACTCAGATATAAAAGGAAGAGGAAACTTAAGTGTGTTTAAAGTGGGTGAACTGGTGTTATTAGACACTAAAAACCTACCGCTAAAGGTGGTTAGCTCTGTAGCGAGCAACAAACTGAAGCATCGCTTCATCGGACCCTTTGCGGTCCTGGCCAGACATGGCGCGGCGTATACCATTGACCTCCCAAAGTCAATGGCGACGCACCCGACGTTCTACGTGGGGCGTCTTAAGCGGTATCACGATCCGCTGGGTCTTCCTTCTCGGACGGAGGAAGACCAAGGTGAGAACTCACCTCCTCGAAACGAGGCTGAGTCTTCTGGACAACCGGAGCTGCCGGTGTCGGAGTCTGTGAGTGGTAAACAGACTGGTACCCACGCGAGTCATACAAAAGGTATGACGGTACCGAGTGAGAAGAACTTGGGTAAGAACTATACCCATAAGCCGAGTGGTGCGAGTACCCCTGCGGCTCATAAGAGGACATTCGACCATGCACCTCATGGCTTAGAACGTCTAAGCCTCGACGGAGCTCCTTCAGGGCGGAAGCTGAAGCTCAGCGGTCAACGCGCCATGGAGCTCTCGAGTCTCACGACCAAGAGCGTCCTAATCCTGACGAAGGACCTCAAGGACCCCCGGCTCGCCAGCCTGAGAGGCAGCCTGACCACCAGGTCCAAGCCCAAGGGCTATCTCGATCGCGAAAACGCGATCTCGAAGCTGACGGACCTCATCGCTTAACAGGGACCTCACAGAATCCCGACCCGAAGTTGAGGGTCCAGAAGGATACGGCTGAGAAGGAGCCTCGTATTCAAACGCGTGCGAGAGCTCCTCCTGCCCTCCTTGATCGGAACGGCGAGCTCCACTACCATGTGGAGCGGGTCGTCCAAGAGTGGCGGCGCTCTGGGAAGCGGCAGCTCTAGTGAAGCGGGGTGATGGACGGGGTAACCCTCGTCACAGAACTCGTGGGAGCCGGAAGACCGGCTCCGGGTTGACCGCCCGAAGGCTGTTGAGATTTGGGATCAACAGCCGGGGCGTAAGTAGTCCGCGGCTTCTTAGCCGCATTACGGTGTACGGTCCCTGGGTTGACGGAACCGTACCCGCGCTCGTCTTGAGCGCTGGACTTAGACTGCTGTCTAATTCCCTCCATGACGGAGTGGAGTTGCCGCTTAGCGACTAAGTGGGCAAACTCAATACGAAGATCTCGCTGGTCCAAGACATAGGACAGCAGGCGATCTTCTCGGAGTTCTTTTAACTCCTGAACTGTAAAGTTCTTCAGAGAAACCCATCTCCAGAACAGGTCTTCTGCCTGGGTCTGGGTTGTGGTGTTCTCGGGCTGTACCCAAGGGTAGCCTCACACGGGGAAGAGCCCACCACGGTCTTCCGGTTTCTTACGGAGACTAGTGAATTCCTTGAGAGGAATTCGGTGTGGTGCAAGTAGCACACACCTAGCGGCCTCAATGTCGTTGGCAAAGAGTGGTTCGTCTTGAACCAAGGCACGCTCATAGGCGCCACGCGAAGTGCGCCCATGGTTAAGGCCACGAGGGGCCTTGAGGTGCTCCAAGAACATTGGAGACCCGGACCCCGCATCCGGTGGATAGTATCCGCGAGGATACACCGGCGTGGGAGGCACAGGAGTGCCTTGCAGTTGAGCAGCTTGGTAGCGCTCCTGCTGCTCATCGAGATCATTAGAGATCTCTCGGGGCTCAGAGACAGCCCCCTCCTCTTCCTCCTCGTCTGAGGAGTCGAACAGGGATTTGAATCCCTTAGCGATTGAAGGCTCTGACGTAGGAGAGCCAGGGGCTGCGCGCTTCTTAGCAGCAGCAGCACCCTCACCAACCCTTTTGGAGAAGCTGCTTTCGCAGCTTGGGCTCGAGCCTTACATTCGGTTAAGGTAAGGTTCTTGGCAGGCGAGCTCGTCGAAGCTGCCTTTGCCTCAGATGATGTAGCATCATCAACAGGAGCGTCCTGCGAAGGAGCCTCCTGTGCAGGATCCTTGAAGGAGCATCCTGAGAAGAAGATAGATCCTTAGCGGATCCAGGAGAGTCCCGTCAGACTCTGATCCCGTGATAATAGGGATGTGAAACCCCGGGACTCTGACCCAGGACTGTGGTCCCGATAGGCGAACCGAGGGTTCGGCATATCGTCGGGTGACAGGGAGCGCGAGCGACTGCGTCGCGAACTCCCTTTTGGCTGGCAGCAGCAGCGGTACGCTTGCTGCCTGCCTCAGAAGCCGCCTTGCGGACTTCCTTGCGCGGAGTGGCCTTGTCTTTCGACTTGGCCTTAGCAGTCTTCGACCTCGCGGTCTTAGACTTAGAAGGCGCCGAAGCGCCGCGGGTGCTTGCCTTCGTTGGCATCGTTAAGAGGTTGACGTGGAAACCTCGGGGGTCTTGCTACTCGTGCAAAAGGCTGAATGAAAGCCTTAAAGCCACAACGGTGGCTCGTCGATGGGTATCGACAAGGACAGGAAAGAGAGCGGAGCTCTCTTTCTAGCTCCTCATTGGTTGGGGGTGTTTCCAACCTAAGTGGGGGAGGATGTAACGGGGTTACATGAAAGGGGTACTCCAGAAAGGGTACCGCCTTTAGAAGTAGATATACTTCTGTGGGTATTTGTTTTAATACTCTGTTGGAGTGGTGTGGACCACACTATGGTGTGGACCACACTACTGCCACGTAGGTTCGGTGGCTGAGGGCCAACCAATAGCATTAAACCTACCTTTTATATGCATAATTAGAATAAAGTATAGTTAATTAGTAATTTGTATTACAGGCCAAATGAACCTAATTAACTATAAATAAATCAGTCTAAAACTTACGCTAAACTGGCTATTAAGTCCCCTCAGACCAGGGACTAGTGAACTGCCGTTCACTTAGAGTTTGTATACTCTTAATAGCACGCTTCCTCTAAGCAAGTGCTCGTGTGACCCCGTCACACTGGGACTTGCTGTGTAGGAGCGACTTCACTGAATTCACGTCTCCGCGGTCGAGAACCTCCTTCGTCGCCTCGAAAGAGAGAACAATCGTCTTGACCCAGTGTTGTTGCTATGGTTGCGAATCGAAAACGTTTAAGAAGGCTCAGAACTCCGTGTCGACCGGCTCTGCCAGCAAATGGTATACCGAGTCTGGGGAAGGAGCATTGAGCAAGACAACAAGTATCGGGAAAAACCGCCGAGCTTCTGCTGGAGCCCTCGTACCTACAATACCCTATTCAGGTACTTGACTGAACTCCGACGACGGATAACTGGATTCAAGAGCTCAGAGGCCTGGACGCCCAGTAGCCGTGGCACAACTGTCGGGTGGATGCTCCGGCGGAGCATCCGTATAACACCACTTTTGACCCCTGCAACCCGAACGTGTCGCTGTTTGTTCTCGGTTATCGTCGAACCCTCTCTATTATACGCGTTTCGTGGGTAACCGACTTCTTGGAAGCAGCAACCCAGCTCAAGATGGCCCACCCTCCGGTATTTTGGGTCTCCTCCTGCTGACATCGTTAGTGGCGGCTTGAACATACTTGTGGAACTGGCTACCGCCACCGAGATCTTGTTAGAACTTGATCGTCTGGCCAGGCGCGTCAGCACTATGCTGGTGCAGAGATCACTACGCAAAAGGAAGAGTGAGATTCTCCTTATGAATCTACCTATCCTTATGAATCCATCTTTGCTCCCTATCTTCATCATTTGTAGCCGCACAGTGATCTGGACCTCGGATCAGACGCAGCGATCAACGTCTACGCATTGATTGTTATCACGTAGTCAACGACCTCGCTTCAACAGATCTAATCTCGGTCGGAGTCCATTCCTTCTTCCTCAAGTTACTTAGTAGTCGTCAGAGTGTGTTGCATACAGTCTGTAGCTTGATTCATCCGTAATCTCCGTTCTCATGAAATCCGTTCACGTCATATGCAGATATGCAAGTTCGGTACAGTAATTTTCGTTTTGTCTCTGGGCTGCACCGGCCCCGCGGAGAGTTCACATTTCGACACAGAAGTTTTATTCGTCTGTCACTGCTGGCTGTGTTGACCATACAGGCAGTTCAATCTTCGATGGTCGACTGACCTAGTCTTCGTCAGCGACTTGGACCGTTTGCAACCGTCGGCCACGGTGGTTCTCTCGTTAGTAGTCATAAAACAGACCATAGCAGGAAAGGTTTGTCGTAGGCTCCCATGTTAGTTCATCTTAGCCGAGTCATTTCACTTAGAACGGGCCGTTCGATGCTCTTAGAGAATGGGAATCGATCATCTAGTATTGTCAATCTTTTACTCGCTAGTGAGTTGATCAGGCTCCCAACTGTCGACTGGAATCCTTTCTTTTCGAAAATAAGTCTCGTTTCCTTAGTCACCTCAGGTGCCAATCGACTCTTTGGTCGATCTCCGAATTCATTCACGGCTTTCAATCGTGATACATGCACCACCGGGTAAAACCTGTGTCAACTTCGTTCCAGCAGTTCTGACTCATATGCAAACTTCTCAACGTCCCTCTTCACTCGGAACGGTCCATACCATCGGTGGGCTGGCATCTTTGTCAGTCCTGGCTTCACGCGTTTCATTTATAGTCAGACTCGGTCATATGGGTTGAACAAACACTTCGGTGTCGCGGTCACGGCGTCGATGACTTGGCCTGATACATAGTGTTTAGTTCAAAGGCTCGCTCTCATCAGTGCTCGGTATAGCCGACCGCTCTCGTCCATTTAGCGCTTCATTGTGACTTTGGGCTGTCCGAGACTTTCCGATAGCCTGGTATTCCTTGGACATCTCAAGTGCAATATCTTGCTGTCGATTTACCGCTCGGCGCCATGCCAGTGCGTCAGTTTGTCTTCCGGATCCTCGTTTGAGTGGCGAGGTCATCGCTCTAAGTGTTGACTATGTATCCCAACCATGGACGAGGTAGAAAGGGATTTCTTTCCTCGTTGCACCATTGAGATTTTGATAGCAAGCACCAACTTCTCGGCTATCTCATTCCAGTCTTGCTGTAACGGGTCCTCGGCATACGCACGTAGCGACTGCATCACGGTTTTCACTGACCGTTCTTGTTGCCATTGGTATGTGGTCGATAGCGTAACGTCGCCCTCGATATCGACTGCATAATATCCGCGAGTGCTTGAAAGACTTCGCTCATGAAACGCGGGTCACGGACGTGGCAGATTAACGTCTACGTTCCGACTTCAGCCTCGTCATCACCACTTAAAGATATTCCGACTACATTCGATGATGATCTAGATTTATTATGTGGCGAAAAAATCAGTCAGCAGAGTGGCGTTAATTCCGTTGAAGACATACTTAACAAAGAATCAGATTCGGAAATGGAAAGTATCTCAACTTTCGTATTGAGAGGGCTGAAGTGGCAAGCTTCAGTTTGCCGTTTACAGGTGGCTCGCTAAATCCGTGGAAATGACCTTCCCATCGATCGCAAACTTTGCAAGAGCGTGGCTGGACAAAGTTCTTCCACTGCATTCCATGAACGAGTATTTTCGACGGGCTCTTTAATTATAAGCTCACTTTAGGACGCGCGCAGATAACGAGCGCGCTTAACGGCGGCTTGTTCTGCGTCGCAGTTGAGCTGAAATTGAGCGGATGGAGTCAAGCCGCAAGACCTTTGGTGAGAGGTGAGTGAAGGTCGCTTATAGTACTAATAGTAGCGATATTTTAGCACTAATCATAAGCCATATTTGGTCAATTAGTAGTAATATACTAAAGTCGAAAAACGCGAGTGACGTATGTAGTTTGTGTTCCCGTCCAGATTGCCCTTCTCGGGTCATTGACCAGATAGCCAAAATTCGCCTGGCCGGACTGATTGGACAAAATCCTTTCGCCAAGGGTTAGCCCCGCATTCCGCATCAAGCGCTAAGGTAATGGTGGGCGCTCGTATCAGCCGTTCTCGGTCCGAGACCGCTATATTAACGATACTGTTGCGCAGGCACGAGTTGAAGAGCAGCGCAAGTACTTGAAGAAGGCAAAATAGCCTGCTTTGACTGCGTTGGAAGTCTGTGGCCCAATGGCCAGTCTGATCCTGTTGTGCCCGTGTAGGTGAAGAAGGAGCCAAGAATTTCTGAAAGCCAAGGTTGTATGCACGTCTGAGTCCAGGCCACCCATTCAGCAACAGGCTCGGCACACCGTCACGATCCTCGTGCAACGAACAGCAATGCTAAGCCCTTTTAATATGATGCAATTGATATATGATAACACCGTGTGCTCTGCCATCGCTTCTCGGTTGTTCTAGCATGTTACTTCGTGAATTCAGCTAGCTGTTAGAACGACATCAGCATGGAAGAAGCCGTCACGAGGCAACATGCTCATTTCAACACCATTTTCACTATCTTTACGAGTTTTACTGGCTCGAGTACTCTCGAAAAGAACTAGCACGCATATACCGCAAACATAGGAAGACTATCGGCGGTTGGATTTGTGGTGTAGCGGGATCAGCAAAATCCGCGAGATCGCTAGATCCAATTTCCCACCAATGCCCGGACACCGACTAACTAAGGGGGTCCTCCGATGATCCGTGATCTGCTGAACTTGCTCACCTTGTGTACCCGTCGGTTGGGCTGGATCTTCCTCTCTTGGTGACCGTTAAGTTGTCTTCTCGATCTGTTTGGTTGAACGTCTTGGCGTGACATTGGGGTTGTAGAGTAGCGTGGGAGTCTTCACACCACTCGCCAGTAGTAGATCCGGAGTCCAAGCGATTAGATCAAGCTTGGATCCGGCGGCCTAGATCTGGATCCGGCCTTGTAGTAGATTTCCCTTTACGCGGGGTCCTTTGATTGCTTGGCGCTTCCTATAGCGCGGTCTTGATACTTGAGAAACCGAAGATCTACCGGCTAAGCAATTAATACCGGGATCTTGGATCTGCACTTAGGGTAAGATACTAGGAGGTTGGATCTAGCCAATATATTATCTAGATATTATCAACCACCCTAGATCTATACACCTAAATCGCTATTAATACCGTAGGGCCAATGTAGTTCCCGTTTCCAGGCGCGTAGCGAAGCACTTGTGTCGTACAATGCAAATTCGGTTCTGATTTAATGTTAAGACCTATCCCATCCTGTATCCTATCCTTAACGACACATCGACTGATTACGCGATCCTGATTCTTGTACTTTCTTGTCCTCACCATCATAGCAGTCGACATCTTGCAGATCACCCTGGATCTGAACCATAACCATTAGATCACTAGTCGCAATGTTGTGATCTGGACTTCTCCTTTCTCCAATATCGTAATCATCCCTCGTAATATCCAGATCACACGTCTCCCGAGTCAGATCATGCCTTAATAAGCCAGATCATGTTGATCCAATTCCAGATCTGCTAGATCGGGTAGATCTCCTTGATCTGGGGTTTCCATGGTTGATCCAGTGATAATACTTCGTAATAGGCATAATCGTAATATATCCCAGCTTACTCCATGCTGATAACCCTCCAATCATCGTCCAGCTCTGCCATAATATCTCTAGGTCCTAGATCACCCGGATCCGTCTATAGATCTAGGTCCACAGATCTTGATCCAAGCTCCCTGAATGGAACCTGATATGCGTACCGATCTAGTCTTCACGGCTATAGATTATAGCTTAGATCCAGGTAACTCGATCTAGATTACCAGTTTCCATAGCGCAAATAGCGTACTGCCACACCCATCTCATAATCACGCCTCCCACATCATCCATATCCTTATGTGATCATCCCAACCCTTCGGATCTGGGTATGTATAGATCGTATGTCAATACATCTATCTCGTCCCACCCAAGGTGTCACTAATCTCCATCACTCTTATCCATCAGCTGGATCCATAACCAGATCCACCCACATCAGCTCGTCATCTACTCCAATCACATCACTTCAGGTCCGATCACGTCCAAATCGGATCTTTCCTGGATATTCCAATACTAGATCTTTCCAATCCACTTCACCACAGCCGCCTCCTGGTCGTCAGTTGTAGTCGCACAACAACTTCACTGCGTCCATTCTTCAAATCACCTCGTCCAACCTAAGCTCCTTCACTCCTTCGCTCTCTTTCGACTATGTCTGATCACGCCACGATGGATCTCAACACGGATCCGGCCGCCACGATCCTCCTTCACCTCGATCAGAGATCGGTGGACCCACTGGGGGCACACCCGAGGATCTCCGTCGATCTGTGGTCGCTTTGCGTCGCGAGCGTGTTGCGAGTGCGCTTGAGCGACGATCTACGGCTGGCCACCCATCGGGCCGATGAGGCTGTGGATCGAAATCGTGAGCACGTCTGCTCCCTCGAGTCGCTTGAGATGATGTGCGCCACTCAGGGTCGGGAGATCGGGCGTTACCGGGCTGAGGTTCACCGCCTCCGAGAGGAACGTGATGCCCTCCAATCTTCCTTGTAATCCGATCGCATTATCGTCTGGAGCCGCCACAGCCTGCACCCGAGATCTCGGCCCTGGAGGCTCAGATCGTCGATCTCAACCGGGATCTTGATCGTCGGTCGGATGCGATTCATCATCTGCAAGCACACATCGATGATCTGAGCCAAGATCGGGGTCATCTGGAATCCACCATCCGCCATCTCACCTCCGAGATGACGCAAGCCGGCGGAGAGATCTTGGACCTTCAGCAGGCCAACCATGATCTGGATCGGAGTCGGGAGGACGCTGAGTCTACATTATCGGCGACGGAGGAGAGCTTGCGCCGGACTCGATCTGAGCTGGATCGGGTCGAGGTAGAGCTGCTTCTATCTCGCTCCGATCGCGCTAATCGCGGGACTTCGGGTCCTGATCCGCAGTTATCGCAGGCGGATCCCCAACCCATGGGCCCCACTTAAGCTGATCTTGACCAGATCGCTCGAGAGCGCGACTCTCTACAAGATCAGATCCGCGCGCGGGACGCGGAGATCTTGTCAGCGCAGCAGACCCTGAGATTATTGTGCTCAGAACTGGCAGCGCACCGGGCTGGATCGGCTTCGGATAAGGCTCGGTTGCAGACGCTGGAGGGCGACATCACTCGTGCGCGTCATGATGTGGAGGGCCCCAGAAGGCTTATGCTGATCTGGAGCGTACCATCACTGAGAATCAGGCTCAGTTCCGTACGCTTTCTCGAGATCTGGGCAAAGTAGTCCGTGAACGGGATGCCCTCCGTCACGAATATATTGCTGCCTTTCAGCGCCTCACGTCGATCTCTGCCACGATCGGAGCGCCTCCTCCTCAAACCCAATTACGTCTGGATCCTGGATCCGACACGGATCAACCTGCAGGGGGGATCCCACGTTCTCCTTCTGCTGAGACTTCGGGTAGTGAGGATCAGGACGCCGATGTCTCGAAATCTAAACGATCTCGGAGTAGATCCACCTCCCCTTCCCCATCACGGCCCCAGAAGAAGCGATCCGTCCCCGTCGAGGCGGACGACGAATCTATGGACGAGGAGGACGAATCCGAGTTTGATCTGGGTGGAGGATCTACCGGAGGCGAATCGCCTTCCCCAGATCAAGCATCAACTCCGCCCTCTAAAGATATCGGACCTAGTCAATCATCCGGCGAGGTGATTGAGGTCGGATCCGGATTCGATGAGGAGGAGGAGGAGGAGGAGACGCGGAAGAGGCCGATGACCTCTATGAGGCTCAAACATTGATGGCCATTTCCCAATCCGATCTGAAGCTCGTCGCCGAGATCATGCGTCTCCCCAGCGTCGGTCTGCCGGCGGATCCGGCGGATCTCCAGGTGGATCCGATGGATCGAACTCTGATGCCGATCCGGAGATCAGGGCAACGGATCCGGCCCACAGGCGGATCTGGCCCGGCCAATCCGCCCCCTGGACGCCAGCCTCCCCGAATCACTTTCGTCCCTCAGGTTCCATTCCCTGAGGGTCGCTGTATACCTGGTCGGCGGATTGTCCGGGTCATGGCCGTCGCTGACATAGATCCGTGGATCGAGTCCCGATTGGCAAATCAGACCTTGATTGCCATGGCCATGAACTTCTTGTTCCCGATCCTGCCATTTCGGCCCGACTGGATCTTTCCCCATCGGCCCACGATCTACACTTCTCCAACGGCTCCAGCCTTCTGTGGTCATTTGATCACAGAAGCCAACGTCAAAGCACTGCAGGCGGCTGAGCCCTGGCAGGTGATCCAGAACATTTTGCCTCCGATCTCCTTTGAGGCCGACATCGGCGGTCGACTTGGGATCTTCCTTCGCCAATACCGTGATTTCGAGGCTTCGGAACTGATCGCTTATTGGGAGTCGACCCACAAGTTTCCGATCACCACCTCCATGATCGCGCAGTCGCCGTGGTTGGGATCTCTCACCAAGCAGCGCAACAACCGCAGATCACATGCTGGCAATCGATGGAAGCGTATGTTGCTCACGTTGATCCAGGTCATGATCGAGGGTGTGTGATCTGGACCTACTTCTGGATCCATTCTTTCTCCACTTCCCCAAGCGAACTGACGAAGTGGCTTGGTATCCCGGGATCGAAGCTAGACGTGCCAATCTGGCTGATCCGCAGCTTAATCGCCGGGAACCCGCCGATCTGCTGGAGGCGTTAGCGGTGGCCGACACAGCGGATCCCTGGCGCAACCATTATCGGGATCACACTGCAGATTACCCCGCACGTCATCTTCCTCGCCTGGATCGCAAGTTCTTCGGTCTTCAAGTAGCGCAACCACCCACCAGTAG
>VOQZ01002270.1:0-42644 GCA_008079305.1 Phytophthora palmivora
TTTGTCAGCAGGGTCGGGTACGCGCCGACCCAGGGAAGGTCAAAGCCATAGCGGCTTGGCCGACCCCGAGGTCGCAGAAGGACCTCCGGAGTGGTTGGGCCTAGCCAACTATCTTCACAAGTACAAGCGCAGGGTTCGCTGAACTAGCTCGACCCTTGTCGGATCTCTTAAAGAAAGATGCCGACTGGGTCTGGGAGCAACAGCACCAGATGCTTTTGACAGCATCAAGGCGAGCTTACAGCAACCGCCAGTCCTGGCCTTGCCGGACGAAAACAAGTCAATCAGCGTCGTCTGTGACGCTTCTGACTATGCAATAGGCTGTGCGCTGTTGCAGAAGGACGATGAAAGACACAAACGTGTCATCTCCTTCCAGTCCAGGCAGCTGAAGGCTGCCGAACGGAACTATCCCGTTCATGACAAGGAGCTACTTGCAATGAAGTACGCTCTTGTCAAATTTAGAGTTCATCTCTTGGGCACGAGCCCTTTGTGATCTATACTGATCACGCGTCCTTGCGGACTGCCACCAACTCGCCCCATCTGTCGCAGCGGATGGCGAGGTGGCTGTCGAATACAAGCCGGGCAAGCTCAACGTGCTTGCCGATGCATTGTCGCGTCGACCTGACTATGAGCTAGCTCATGTCAGTCGGGTCACGACAGATCTATATGATCGGATACGCTTAGCGTATCAGGAGGACGAGAACTACACACCACTGGTGCAGTTCTTGTCCGATGACAAGGACGCCAAAATCGACAGGCTTTCGCCTCGACAGCGGGCGCAGCTCCATCGTTATGAGCTGGCCGATGGTTACTCCATTACAGAGTAGACCCTAGAGATCCTCCTCGGGTTGTCGTTCCAAGCGACGAGGATCTGAAGTATGACATACTTCTAGAGGCGCATGATGCGCCGATAAGTGGCCATCTTGGCCGGAGAAAACCTACCAAATGGTCTCTCAGACATTTTGGTGGCCCCGCATGTATGAGTGGGTGGCACACCATGTCAAGACATGTGAAACATGTCAGAGGGTGCAGCCTTCGGACCACGTCTCGGCTCCAGTGCAGAGCCTACCAGTACCAGCGGATTGCTGGAAGTCGATGAGTCTCGACTTCATCTTCGGCCTGCCGGCCGATGACAAGGGCAACACCGGCATTTTGGTGTTTGTCTGCCGTTTGAGCAAGATGGTGCGCCTTGCTCCAGTACGTGACAAGGTCACCGGGAAACAAGCTGCACAGCTGTTCCTAGATTGCGTGTTTCGCTATCATGGTCTACCAGAGACCATCGTCTCGGACAGAGACCCGCGTTTCACGGGGGCGTTCTGGGACACCTGTTCCAGCTACTGGGAACAAAGTTGACGATGTCAACTGTGGACCATCCGCAGATGGATGGCCAGACGGAGCGCGTCAACCGCGTGCTCGAAGATACTCTTCGCAGTATCTGTGCGGAAGCACCTCGATCCTGGTCGGATCAGCTTCCTATGGTTGAGTTTGCACTCAACAATGCGGTACACGCATCAACGGGGTTTACCCCGTTTTACTTGAATGGATTACGACACTCCCAGGTGCCGCTAACCTTGCGGGGAGGCACTGTGGCCTCTATCGTAAGTGGGGGAGAGGATCGGAAAGCCTTTTCCTCCCAGGTCTCTGATATAGAGCCCGAGACTTTAAAAAGACAGTTGTCGTCATTTATAGACAACAGGCTGACGTTGATCAGCCGGGTTAGAGATGCGATGGCATCGGCCCAAGACAAACAGAAAGAGTACTCAGATATAAAAGGAAGAGGAAACTTAAGTGTGTTTAAAGTGGGTGAACTGGTGTTATTAGACACTAAAAACCTACCGCTAAAGGTGGTTAGCTCTGTAGCGAGCAACAAACTGAAGCATCGCTTCATCGGACCCTTTGCGGTCCTGGCCAGACATGGCGCGGCGTATACCATTGACCTCCCAAAGTCAATGGCGACGCACCCGACGTTCTACGTGGGGCGTCTTAAGCGGTATCACGATCCGCTGGGTCTTCCTTCTCGGACGGAGGAAGACCAAGGTGAGAACTCACCTCCTCGAAACGAGGCTGAGTCTTCTGGACAACCGGAGCTGCCGGTGTCGGAGTCTGTGAGTGGTAAACAGACTGGTACCCACGCGAGTCATACAAAAGGTATGACGGTACCGAGTGAGAAGAACTTGGGTAAGAACTATACCCATAAGCCGAGTGGTGCGAGTACCCCTGCGGCTCATAAGAGGACATTCGACCATGCACCTCATGGCTTAGAACGTCTAAGCCTCGACGGAGCTCCTTCAGGCGGAAGCTGAAGCTCAGCGGTCAACGCGCCCATGGAGCTCTCGAGTCTCACGACCAAGAGCGTCCTAATCCTGACGAAGGACCTCAAGGACCCCCGGCTCGCCAGCCTGAGAGGCAGCCTGACCACCAGGTCCAAGCCCAAGGGCTATCTCGATCGCGAAAACGCGATCTCGAAGCTGACGGACCTCATCGCTTAACAGGGACCTCACAGAATCCCGACCCGAAGTTGAGGGTCCAGAAGGATACGGCTGAGAAGGAGCCTCGTATTCAAACGCGTGCGAGAGCTCCTCCTGCCCTCCTTGATCGGAACGGCGAGCTCCACTACCATGTGGAGCGGGTCGTCCAAGAGTGGCGGCGCTCTGGGAAGCGCCAGCTGCTAGTGAAGTGGCGGGGTTACCCCTCGTCACAGAACTCGTGGGAGCCGGAAGACCGGCTCCGGGTTGACCGCCCGAAGGCTGTTGAGATTTGGGATCAACAGCCGGGGCGTAAGTAGTCCGCGGCTTCTTAGCCGCATTACGGTGTACGGTCCCTGGGTTGACGGAACCGTACCCGCGCTCGTCTTGAGCGCTGGACTTAGACTGCTGTCTAATTCCCTCCATGACGGAGTGGAGTTGCCGCTTAGCGACTAAGTGGGCAAACTCAATACGAAGATCTCGCTGGTCCAAGACATAGGACAGCAGGCGATCTTCTCGGAGTTCTTTTAACTCCTGAACTGTAAAGTTCTTCAGAGAAACCCATCTCCAGAACAGGTCTTCTGCCTGGTCTGGGTTGTGGTGTTCTCGGGCTGTACCCAAGGGTAGCCTCACACGGGGAAGAGCCCACCACGGTCTTCCGGTTTCTTACGGAGACTAGTGAATTCCTTGAGAGGAATTCGGTGTGGTGCAAGTAGCACACACCTAGCGGCCTCAATGTCGTTGGCAAAGAGTGGTTCGTCTTGAACCAAGGCACGCTCATAGGCGCCACGCGAAGTGCGCCCATGGTTAAGGCCACGAGGGGCCTTGAGGTGCTCCAAGAACATTGGAGACCCGGACCCCGCATCCGGTGGATAGTATCCGCGAGGATACACCGGCGTGGGAGGCACAGGAGTGCCTTGCAGTTGAGCAGCTTGGTAGCGCTCCTGCTGCTCATCGAGATCATTAGAGATCTCTCGGGGCTCAGAGACAGCCCCCTCCTCTTCCTCCTCGTCTGAGGAGTCGAACAGGGATTTGAATCCCTTAGCGATTGAAGGCTCTGACGTAGGAGAGCCAGGGGCTGCGCGCTTCTTAGCAGCAGCAGCACCCTCACCAACCCGTTTTGGAGAAGCTGCTTTCGCAGCTTGGGCTCGAGCCTTACATTCGGTTAAGGTAAGGTTCTTGGCAGGCGAGCTCGTCGAAGCTGCCTTTGCCTCAGATGATGTAGCATCATCAACAGGAGCGTCCTGCGAAGGAGCCTCCTGTGCAGGAGCATCCTGTGAAGGAGCATCCTGAGAAGAAGATAGATCCTTAGCGGATCCAGGAGAGTCCCCGTCAGACTCTGATCCCGTGATAATAGGGATGTGAAACCCCGGGGACTCTGACCCAGGACTGTGGTCCCGATAGGCGAACCGAGGGTTCGGCATATCGTCGGGTGACAGGGAGCGCGAGCGACTGCGTCGCGAACTCCCTTTTGGCTGGCAGCAGCAGCGGTACGCTTGCTGCCTGCCTCAGAAGCCGCCTTGCGGACTTCCTTGCGCGGAGTGGCCTTGTCTTTCGACTTGGCCTTAGCAGTCTTCGACCTCGCGGTCTTAGACTTAGAAGGCGCCGAAGCGCCGCGGGTGCTTGCCTTCGTTGGCATCGTTAAGAGGTTGACGTGGAAACCTCGGGGGTGTCTTGCTACTCGTGCAAAAGGCTGAATGAAAGCCTTAAAGCCACAACGGTGGCTCGTCGATGGGTATCGACAAGGACAGGAAAGAGAGCGGAGCTCTCTTTCTAGCTCCTCATTGGTTGGGGGTGTTTCCAACCTAAGTGGGGGAGGATGTAACGGGGTTACATGAAAGGGGTACTCCAGAAAGGGTACCGCCTTTAGAAGTAGATATACTTCTGTGGGTATTTGTTTTAATACTCTGTTGGAGTGGTGTGGACCACACTATGGTGTGGACCACACTACTGCCACGTAGGTTCGGTGGCTGAGGGCCAACCAATAGCATTAAACCTACCTTTTATATGCATAATTAGAATAAAGTATAGTTAATTAGTAATTTGTATTACAGGCCAAATGAACCTAATTAACTATAAATAAATCAGTCTAAAACTTACGCTAAACTGGCTATTAAGTCCCCTCAGACCAGGGACTAGTGAACTGCCGTTCACTTAGAGTTTGTATACTCTTAATAGCACGCTTCCTCTAAGCAAGGTGCTCGTGTGACCCCGTCACACTGGGACTTGCTGTGTAGGAGCGACTTCACTGAATTCACGTCTCCGCGGTCGAGAACCTCCTTCGTCGCCTCGAAAGAGAGAACAATCGTCTTGACCCATGTGTTGTTGCTATGGTTGCGAAGTCGAAAACGTTTAAGAAGGCTCAGAACCTCCGTGTCGACCGGCTCTGCCAGCAAATGGTATACCGAGTCTGGGGAAGGAGCATTGAGCAAGACAACAAGTATCGGGAAAAACCGCCGAGCTTCTGCTGGAGCCCTCGTACCTACAATACCCTATTCAGGTACTTGACTGAACTCCGACGACGGATAACTGGATTCAAGAGCTCAGAGGCCTGGACGCCCAGTAGCCGTGGCACAACTGTCGGGTGGATGCTCCGGCGGAGCATCCGTATAACACCACTTTTGACCCCTGCAACCCGAACGTGTCGCTGTTTGTTCTCGGTTATCGTCGAACCCTCTCTATTATACGCGTTTCGTGGGTAACCGACTTCTTGGAAGCAGCAGACCCAGCTCAAGATGGCCCACCCTCCGGTATTTTGGGTCTCCTCCTGCTGACATCGTTAGTGGCGGCTTGAACATACTTGTGGAACTGGCTACCGCCACCGAGATCTTGTTAGAACTTGATCGTCTGGCCAGGCGCGTCAGCACTATGCTGGTGCAGAGATCACTACGCAAAAGGAAGAGTGAGATTCTCCTTATGAATCTACCTATCCTTATGAATCCATCTTTGCTCCCTATCTTCATCATTTGTAGCCGCACAGTGATCTGGACCTCGGATCAGACGCAGCGATCAACGTCTACGCATTGATTGTTATCACGTAGTCAACGACCTCGCTTCAACAGATCTAATCTCGGTCGGAGTCCATTCCTTCTTCCTCAAGTTACTTAGTAGTCGTCAGAGTGTGTTGCATACAGTCTGTAGCTTGATTCATCCGTAATCTCCGTTCTCATGAAATCCGTTCACGTCATATGCAGATATGCAAGTTCGGTACAGTAATTTTCGTTTTGTCTCTGGGCTGCACCGGCCCCGCGGAGAGTTCACATTTCGACACAGAAGTTTTATTCGTCTGTCACTGCTGGCTGTGTTGACCATACAGGCAGTTCAATCTTCGATGGTCGACTGACCTAGTCTTCGTCAGCGACTTGGACCGTTTGCAACCGTCGGCCACGGTGGTTCTCTCGTTAGTAGTCATAAAACAGACCATAGCAGGAAAGGTTTGTCGTAGGCTCCCATGTTAGTTCATCTTAGCCGAGTCATTTCACTTAGAACGGGCCGTTCGATGCTCTTAGAGAATGGGAATCGATCATCTAGTATTGTCAATCTTTTACTCGCTAGTGAGTTGATCAGGCTCCCAACTGTCGACTGGAATCCTTTCTTTTCGAAAATAAGTCTCGTTTCCTTAGTCACCTCAGGTGCCAATCGACTCTTTGGTCGATCTCCGAATTCATTCACGGCTTTCAATCGTGATACATGCACCACCGGGTAAAACCTGTGTCAACTTCGTTCCAGCAGTTCTGACTCATATGCAAACTTCTCAACGTCCCTCTTCACTCGGAACGGTCCATACCATCGGTGGGCTGGCATCTTTGTCAGTCCTGGCTTCACGCGTTTCATTTATAGTCAGACTCGGTCATATGGGTTGAACAAACACTTCGGTGTCGCGGTCACGGCGTCGATGACTTGGCCTGATACATAGTGTTTAGTTCAAAGGCTCGCTCTCATCAGTGCTCGGTATAGCCGACCGCTCTCGTCCATTTAGCGCTTCATTGTGACTTTGGGCTGTCCGAGACTTTCCGATAGCCTGGTATTCCTTGGACATCTCAAGTGCAATATCTTGCTGTCGATTTACCGCTCGGCGCCATGCCAGTGCGTCAGTTTGTCTTCCGGATCCTCGTTTGAGTGGCGAGGTCATCGCTCTAAGTGTTGACTATGTATCCCAACCATGGACGAGGTAGAAAGGGATTTCTTTCCTCGTTGCATCCATTGAGATTTTGATAGCAAGCACCAACTTCTCGGCTATCTCATTCCAGTCTTGCTGTAACGGGTCCTCGGCATACGCACGTAGCGACTGCATCACGGTTTTCACTGACCGTTCTTGTTGCCATTGGTATGTGGTCGATAGCGTAACGTCGCCCTCGATATCGACTGCATAATATCCGCGAGTGCTTGAAAGACTTCGCTCATGAAACGCGGGTCACGGACGTGGCAGATTAACGTCTACGTTCCGACTTCAGCCTCGTCATCACCACTTAAAGATATTCCGACTACATTCGATGATGATCTAGATTTATTATGTGGCGAAAAAATCAGTCAGCAGAGTGGCGTTAATTCCGTTGAAGACATACTTAACAAAGAATCAGATTCGGAAATGGAAAGTATCTCAACTTTCGTATTGAGAGGGCTGAAGTGGCAAGCTTCAGTTTGCCGTTTACAGGTGGCTCGCTAAATCCGTGGAAATGACCTTCCCATCGATCGCAAACTTTGCAAGAGCGTGGCTGGACAAAGTTCTTCCACTGCATTCCATGAACGAGTATTTTCGACGGGCTCTTTAATTATAAGCTCACTTTAGGACGCGCGCAGATAACGAGCGCGCTTAACGGCGGCTTGTTCTGCGTCGCAGTTGAGCTGAAATTGAGCGGATGGAGTCAAGCCGCAAGACCTTTGGTGAGAGGTGAGTGAAGGTCGCTTATAGTACTAATAGTAGCGATATTTTAGCACTAATCATAAGCCATATTTGGTCAATTAGTAGTAATATACTAAAGTCGAAAAACGCGAGTGACGTATGTAGTTTGTGTTTCCCGTCCAGATTGCCCTTCTCGGGTCATTGACCAGATAGCCAAAATTCGCCTGGCCGGACTGATTGGACAAAATCCTTTCGCCAAGGGTTAGCCCCGCATTCCGCATCAAGCGCTAAGGTAATGGTGGGCGCTCGTATCAGCCGTTCTCGGTCCGAGACCGCTATATTAACGATACTGTTGCGCAGGCACGAGTTGAAGAGCAGCGCAAGTACTTGAAGAAGGCAAAATAGCCTGCTTTGACTGCGTTGGGAAGTCTGTGGCCCAATGGCCAGTCTGATCCTGTTGTGCCCGTGTAGGTGAAGAAGGAGCCAAGAATTTCTGAAAGCCAAGGTTGTATGCACGTCTGAGTCCAGGCCACCCATTCAGCAACAGGCTCGGCACACCGTCACGATCCTCGTTGCAACGAACAGCAATGCTAAGCCCTTTTAATATGATGCAATTGATATATGATAACACCGTGTGCTCTGCCATCGCTTCTCGGTTGTTCTAGCATGTTACTTCGTGAATTCAGCTAGCTGTTAGAACGACATCAGCATGGAAGAAGCCGTCACGAGGCAACATGCTCATTTCAACACCATTTTTCACTATCTTTACGAGTTTTACTGGCTCGAGTACTCTCGAAAAGAACTAGCACGCATATACCGCAAACATAGGAAGACTATCGGCGGTTGGATTTGTGGTGTAGCGGGATCAGCAAAATCCGCGAGATCGCTAGATCCAATTTCCCACCAATGCCCGGACACCGACTAACTAAGGGGGTCCTCCGATGATCCGTGATCTGCTGAACTTGCTCACCTTGTGTACCCGTCGGTTGGGCTGGATCTTCCTCTCTTGGTGACCGTTAAGTTGCTCGATCTGTGTTGGTTGAACGTCTTGGCGTGACATTGGGGTTGTAGAGTAGCGTGGGAGTCTTCACACCACTCGCCAGTAGTAGATCCGGAGTCCAAGCGATTAGATCAAGCTTGGATCCGGCGGCCTAGATCTGGATCCGGCCTTGTAGTAGATTTCCCTTTACGCGGGGTCCTTTGATTGCTTGGCGCTTCCTATAGCGCGGTCTTGATACTTGAGAAACCGAAGATCTACCGGCTAAGCAATTAATACCGGGATCTTGGATCTGCACTTAGGGTAAGATACTAGGAGGTTGGATCTAGCCAATATATTATCTAGATATTATCAACCACCCTAGATCTATACACCTAAATCGCTATTAATACCGTAGGGCCAATGTAGTTCCCGTTTCCAGGCGCGTAGCGAAGCACTTGTGTCGTACAATGCAAATTCGGTTCTGATTTAATGTTAAGACCTATCCCATCCTGTATCCTATCCTTAACGACACATCGACTGATTACGCGATCCTGATTCTTGTACTTTCTTGTCCTCACCATCATAGCAGTCGACATCTTGCAGATCACCCTGGATCTGAACCATAACCATTAGATCACTAGTCGCAATGTTGTGATCTGGACTTCTCCTTTCTCCAATATCGTAATCATCCCTCGTAATATCCAGATCACACGTCTCCCGAGTCAGATCATGCCTTAATAAGCCAGATCATGTTGATCCAATTCCAGATCTGCTAGATCGGGTAGATCTCCTTGATCTGGGGTTTCCATGGTTGATCCAGTGATAATACTTCGTAATAGGCATAATCGTAATATATCCCAGCTTACTCCATGCTGATAACCCTCCAATCATCGTCCAGCTCTGCCATAATATCTCTAGGTCCTAGATCACCCGGATCCGTCTATAGATCTAGGTCCACAGATCTTGATCCAAGCTCCCTGAATGGAACCTGATATGCGTACCGATCTAGTCTTCACGGCTATAGATTATAGCTTAGATCCAGGTAACTCGATCTAGATTACCAGTTTCCATAGCGCAAATAGGCGTACTGCCACACCCATCTCATAATCACGCCAGTCCCACATCATCCATATCCTTATGTGATCATCCCAACCCTTCGGATCTGGGTATATGTATAGATCGTATGTCAATACATCTATCTCGTCCCACCCAAGGTGTCACTAATCTCCATCACTCTTATCCATCAGCTGGATCCATAACCAGATCCACCCACATCAGCTCGTCATCTACTCCAATCACATCACTTCAGGTCCGATCACGTCCAAATCGGATCTTTCCTGGATATTCCAATACTAGATCTTTCCAATCCACTTCACCACAGCCGCCTCCTGGTCGTCAGTTGTAGTCGCACAACAACTTCACTGCGTCCATTCTTCAAATCACCTCGTCCAACCTAAGCTCCTTCACTCCTTCGCTCTCTTTCGACTATGTCTGATCACGCCACGATGGATCTCAACACGGATCCGGCCGCCACGATCCTCCTTCACCTCGATCAGAGATCGGTGGACCCACTGGGGGCACACCCGAGGATCTCCGTCGATCTGTGGTCGCTTTGCGTCGCCGAGTGTTGCGCTTGAGCGACGATCTACGGCTGGCCACCCATCGGGCCGATGAGGCTGTGGATCGAAATCGTGAGCACGTCTGCTCCCTCGAGTCGCTTGAGATGATGTGCGCCACTCAGGGTCGGGAGATCGGGCGTTACCGGGCTGAGGTTCACCGCCTCCGAGAGGAACGTGATGCCCTCCAATCTTCCTTGTAATCCGATCGCATTATCGGTCTGGAGCCGCCACAGCCTGCACCCGAGATCTCGGCCCTGGAGGCTCAGATCGTCGATCTCAACCGGGATCTTGATCGTCG
Source organism: Phytophthora palmivora (assembly GCA_008079305.1). Classification (NCBI taxonomy): domain Eukaryota; phylum Oomycota; class Peronosporomycetes; order Peronosporales; family Peronosporaceae; genus Phytophthora; species Phytophthora palmivora. The sequence continues at coordinate 10,202 of VOQZ01002270.1, forward strand.
GTCGGATGCGATTCATCATCTGCAAGCACACATCGATGATCTGAGCCAAGATCGGGGTCATCTGGAATCCACCATCCGCCATCTCACCTCCGAGATGACGCAAGCCGGCGGAGAGATCTTGGACCTTCAGCAGGCCAACCATGATCTGGATCGGAGTCGGGAGGACGCTGAGTCTACATTATCGGCGACGGAGGAGAGCTTGCGCCGGACTCGATCTGAGCTGGATCGGGTCGAGGTAGAGCTGCTTCTATCTCGCTCCGATCGCGCTAATCGCGGGACTTCGGGTCCTGATCCGCAGTTATCGCAGGCGGATCCCCAACCCATGGGCCCCACTTAAGCTGATCTTGACCAGATCGCTCGAGAGCGCGACTCTCTACAAGATCAGATCCGCGCGCGGGACGCGGAGATCTTGTCAGCGCAGCAGACCCTGAGATTATTGTGCTCAGAACTGGCAGCGCACCGGGCTGGATCGGCTTCGGATAAGGCTCGGTTGCAGACGCTGGAGGGCGACATCACTCGTGCGCGTCATGATGTGGAGGTAGCCCAGAAGGCTTATGCTGATCTGGAGCGTACCATCACTGAGAATCAGGCTCAGTTCCGTACGCTTTCTCGAGATCTGGGCAAAGTAGTCCGTGAACGGGATGCCCTCCGTCACGAATATATTGCTGCCTTTCAGCGCCTCACGTCGATCTCTGCCACGATCGGAGCGCCTCCTCCTCAAACCCAATTACGTCTGGATCCTGGATCCGACACGGATCAACCTGCAGGGGGGATCCCACGTTCTCCTTCTGCTGAGACTTCGGGTAGTGAGGATCAGGACGCCGATGTCTCGAAATCTAAACGATCTCGGAGTAGATCCACCTCCCCTTCCCCATCACGGCCCCAGAAGAAGCGATCCGTCCCCGTCGAGGCGGACGACGAATCTATGGACGAGGAGGACGAATCCGAGTTTGATCTGGGTGGAGGATCTACCGGAGGCGAATCGCCTTCCCCAGATCAAGCATCAACTCCGCCCTCTAAAGATATCGGACCTAGTCAATCATCCGGCGAGGTGATTGAGGTCGGATCCGGATTCGATGAGGAGGAGGAGGAGGAGGAGAACGCGGAAGAGGCCGATGACCTCTATGAGGCTCAAACATTGATGGCCATTTCCCAATCCCGATCTGAAGCTCGTCGCCGAGATCATGCGTCTCCCCAGCGTCGGTCTGCCGGCGGATCCGGCGGATCTCCAGGTGGATCCGATGGATCGAACTCTGATGCCGATCCGGAGATCAGGGCAACGGATCCGGCCCCACAGGCGGATCTGGCCCGGCCAATCCGCCCCCTGGACGCCAGCCTCCCCGAATCACTTTCGTCCCTCAGGTTCCATTCCCTGAGGGTCGCTGTATACCTGGTCGGCGGATTGTCCGGGTCATGGCCGTCGCTGACATAGATCCGTGGATCGAGTCCCGATTGGCAAATCAGACCTTGATTGCCATGGCCATGAACTTCTTGTTCCCGATCCTGCCATTTCGGCCCGACTGGATCTTTCCCCATCGGCCCACGATCTACACTTCTCCAACGGCTCCAGCCTTCTGTGGTCATTTGATCACAGAAGCCAACGTCAAAGCACTGCAGGCGGCTGAGCCCTGGCAGGTGATCCAGAACATTTTGCCTCCGATCTCCTTTGAGGCCGACATCGGCGGTCGACTTGGGATCTTCCTTCGCCAATACCGTGATTTCGAGGCTTCGGAACTGATCGCTTATTGGGAGTCGACCCACAAGTTTCCGATCACCACCTCCATGATCGCGCAGTCGCCGTGGTTGGGATCTCTCACCAAGCAGCGCAACAACCGCAGATCACATGCTGGCAATCGATGGAAGCGTATGTTGCTCACGTTGATCCAGGTCATGATCGAGGGGTGGTGTGATCTGGACCTACTTCTGGATCCATTCTTTCTCCACTTCCCCAAGCGAACTGACGAAGTGGCTTGGTATCCCGGGATCGAAGCTAGACGTGCCAATCTGGCTGATCCGCAGCTTAATCGCCGGGAACCCGCCGATCTGCTGGAGGCGTTAGCGGTGGCCGACACAGCGGATCCCTGGCGCAACCATTATCGGGATCACACTGCAGATTACCCCGCACGTCATCTTCCTCGCCTGGATCGCAAGTTCTTCGGTCTTCAAGTAGCGCAACCACCCACCAGTAGCTAGATCGCAGTGATTAGTTCTCGTAAGTGATTTGCCTCCATTCATAACATCCTTCAATATATGTCCGGTGATCTTGGCTTGCATGCCTCCCATTTACCTCGATCCACTCTCATAGAGTCATGACCGACCTGGATCAGTTAGGATCCTTGGATCTCGAGACTTGACCTTCCATTCTCATCGTTTTCAATGTATATATGCATACCCATTCCACCGATCTACATCCCTCATGTAGATCCTTCAACCGATTTCACCACGACACCAACCAGCTTGTTGTCGTTGATTGCGACCTCACGACTCCTCGTGAGATTGCATCACACCAAATCGATTATGATTCGTGCGATCTCGCAGAAACTCATGTAGCAGAGCGCCACAATTAAGATCTGCTTCATCCACCCAAGTTGGATCATCATATCCTCGCCAGTGTACGAGGAATTCACGGTGGATCCGTCCATATCTCATTCTTCTTCCTGATCTCATATCTGTAATCTTCTCCACTTCATATTCATCAGGATCGCGATCTTGGATCCAGCTGTCCCCTGGTAATAGATCTTCATCAAAATCGAGACGATCTTGATTTTCCACATTGAGTCGCATTAGTGGTCGATCTGGATATTCTTTCACGAGCTTCAACTTGTTCACGTGTACCATAGGGAAAATGTGATATCCGGATCCGGCGATCTCCAATTTCACCGCATGTTCGCCGACTTTCTCTACGATCCGGAACGGTCCATGCCACAAGTGGGCCAACTTCTTAGCATATCCCTCTTTTACTCGATCTAGGTATAGCCATACTCGGGATCCAACCTCGATCTGATGTGGGCGGATCTCCTGGTTATGTAGATCCGCTCGATCTGAGATCGCCTCTCGCAGTCGTTGATTAACCTGTTCCCGAACCTGTTGATAGTACCGCTGGATCTGATACCTCCATCGCCGTGGATCTCGATCATGTCTTCGCGTACTTCCCACCGGGATCACCGCTTCCAAGGTGGATCTAGGATCCCACCCATGTACCATATAAAAAGGTGTTTCTCCTCGGATCCGATCATGTGCGGTGTTGATTGCGAAAGTGATCCTCTCGGCATATTCGTCCCAATCTCGTTGATCTAGATCCTGCACATACATCTTAATCGCCCGAGTTGTGGTTTGGACCATGCGTTCCGCGGATCCGTTAGCTTGGGGCCGATATGCCATCGTGGCACGTTGACGTTGACCTAAGATCTTATTGAACGCTCGGAAAAAGTCGGACATAAATCCTGGTTCACGATCATGCCTAATCGCTTCGCTGGCCCCAAATCGTCGGAAGACACATTCTTCATATGACTCGGCGACGGTCTGAGCGGTTCTCGATGAGCTGGCTTTCGCGATCACATATCCCGAGAATAGATCTTCGAAGATCAACAATTCTGTATTCCCTTTGTGCGATCTGGGTAAGGACGGGATGTGATCCATAGCTATGATCTGGAAAGGATACGTTGCCTGAAGGTTACCTGGCGACTCTCCTTGGATCCGAGGTTTACTCTTACTGGTCTCACAATCCACACATTCGCCCACGTATCTTTGGACGCTCGTATACAGACCTCTCCAATGAAAATGATCTCGGATCCGCTGATAGATTCGACCGATCCCTTGATGCCCACCTTCCAGGCTCACATGGTAATGATGTAGTACGTCCTGGCGTAGAGTTTCCGGGATCACTAGTCGCATCAGCTTGTCTCGATCTGCATCCGTCGATCTCGTACAAGGGCAATAGAACAGCTGATCGTGGTGATCCAAATCATAGTCGGCGGCCAGATTGGCATAGAATTTGGCTTCTTGCTGGGTCAGATCTTGTAGCTCCCCATTCAGATATTTCTTCAATCCAGAGATCCACGCCTCCTCATCTTGGGCTTGTCGGATCCGATCGATCCTGAGATCCCGAACTATTTCCTCCCGTGTTGATCGCGGATCCGAAGTCGTCCGCGTCATAGATCGCGAGCCTGATCGCGTCACTACCGCCGTGATCTGGGCTGCCTGATCCGTTCTCTTGACTACCAATACCTCGTCCAATCTATTCAGCGTGATCAGATCCTGCTTATCCTCATCTGACTCAATCTTCACTCCACCTTGTCGTTGTAGCGCTGCACTAGCCAAACTGTCCGCACTGCCGTTCCAATCTCGTTTCACATGCACCAGTTCGTGATCTGGCCAGTCCTTCAGACGATCTAAAGCCCTTTGCTTGAGTAGAGTCAGGCCTGGTGCCTTACACTCGATCTCCCCCCTGACCTGTCGGATCACCAGATTAGAGTCACCACAGAACACCACTCGTTTGCGATCCACTGTACTTAACAGATCCAGACATAGTAACAGCCCATGATATTCAGCCTCGTTGACGGTAAGATCTTCCACATATGCCGATCTAGCCTGGATCACTGTCCATTCAGGCAACTTCTACAAGATCGCGCTAAATGCGCCACCTCCTCGCTTCACGCGGGCTGATCCATCGAAACTGACTACGTACAGCTCCTCATCTGCTTGGCCCACAGGGATTGGAGTTTGGATCTTCCGTCGTGGCTCTTTCTTGGGCGAGATCTGGATCAACGCCTCATCCACCATGGATCTGGGCGTGATACTAGCCGCAATCACCCCTAGGATCTCTTCTTCTCCTTTAACACATTTCACAATCTCTAACGTCTACGGTGATAGCAGTGACGCCCATTGGCCCAATCGCCCTTGTAATCCGGTCGACCTAAATAACCAGGCCAACGTGGACTATCTAGTCAGCACTCGGATCCGGCGTCCCACCAACGTGTTATATCCGAGATCCAGGATCCTTAGCAGTACCAACACCTCTTTCTCCACCGGGCTATAATTCAATTCGTTCGACTTCAACGTCCGGCTCACGAAGGTGATTGGATAGTAGATCTGGTCATATTCTTGCACGAGAGCTGCCGAGATCGCCCAATCACTTGCATATACGATCACCACAGCCTCCCGATCCATATCAAAATGACGTAGGATCGGAGTGGTTGCGATCTTCGATTTGAGTGTCTCGAAGGCCCGATGAGCACGGATCCATCGTGGATCCACCTTGTCTCCATCCAGTCTTCCTAGATCCGACGTTTCCGTGGGCTTTAATGTCAGATCCAATCCTGGATCTTCCTTCAGATCTCGCTGATCTAATTCTTTAGGCTCCATACTTCGCTTGATCTGAATCTGCACATCATCCTTGGACATCGCGGCGAAGTCGACCTCCCTCAACTCATACAGCACGGCTGCGTAGATAGCGTAGTCTTCGATAAACCGACTGTAACAATTTAAACTTCCCAGAAAAGACTGCATCGATCTCAGCGATCCAGGAAATGCTAGATCCGTTAATGCCTCTAGATCCTTGGGATTCGCCTCCAGTCCATCTTTCGAAACGCGATGACCCAGATATTCCACTTTGTTCATACCCCAGAAACTCTTCACCACACTGATCGACAGATTCCATCTATCGCACGCCTCCAGTAGGGCGTCCACTCGATCGCATAGCTGATCCCAACTATCCGCTGGTATGAGGATGTCATCGATATACGATCTGTGTCCGATCACTGATGGCTTGTCCGGATCATCAGCTTCTCCCACTTCAAACACATCTGTAGATCTTGGATCCGATCCAGGAGGCGGGATCCGGGTGAATCCATACAAGGCGTTGTCGATCAGACGTTGGTAGATCTGCGGCGCATTCTTCAAGCCGAACGGCATACGATTCCATTCGAATAGCCCAAATGGGGTAATGAAAGCTGAGATCGCTCGAGCTCGATCTGTCATAGTCACCACCCAGAATCCACTGGCCATATCTAAGGAGCAATACCACAAGACTTTATCCAGATCTTCCAGACGATCGTTGATCAGAGGCATAGGGTAGACCATCAGTTGAGTAAGTCTATTGACCAGGCGGTAATCGATACATAGCCTGATGTCTACCCCGTTCTTCTTCACGATCACCACGATCGGTGAGGCCCAGGGTGATCTGGAATAGCTGATCATCTTAGCTGATAATAATCCCTTGATCAGCTCCGATAACTTCTCGCGAAATCGAGGGGCGATCTTCCTCACTCGTTGGGCGATTGGTCTAACATCTCCCACGTCGATATCACAGACCACACCTCTTGCGGCTGGTGGTAAAGCGTTCCCTTTCCCGATGAGAAGATGTCGATATTTCCAGATCCTCTGACGTAATCGTTCGATCTCCGCAGTGGTCTGGATCCCCGGATCTCCAACTTGGATATCCTCAATCTTCACCTCATCCGTGGCGGGGTTGATTTCTGGGAGGATCGCCATCTCTTGATCCACATCCTCCGCATACAGATCGTTACCTTCATGGTAATGTACCTCCGGATCCGGCTCTGGATCCGGGGAATTGTTCCGATTCTCTGGCGACGCCTCCTGTATCGGGGTCGATAACTGTCCGGGTGGATCTCTTTCAGCTGATCCTCCAATCACTGGATCCAAATCATCCGCCTTCACCTGATCCATATTTTGGCTTGTCACCTCGGTTTCTACCGGTTGGATCGGGGTCCGATCTTGCGGATCTATACCCCCTGATGGTTGATCTTCGGTCGTCAACGCTGGTTTTACTAGTATCTGCGAGATCTCGGGTCGTTTCAGGATAGCACGAGGTGTAGGGTAGGAAGGTCGATCCACCGTCAGCTCTGTGGATTCCATCAAGATCTCATCATGCTCAGATCCTCCTTCCACCGTGGCTTCTAGAGCTAGATTTTGACATTCCATATACCGACGTGACCCCACTGAGACAAATCCTGGCATTCGGGGAATGTGATCACCCGCTAGCCAGATCCCAACCCTTACATCTTCTTGCAATATGATTGCCTTATCGCTTACGTTGGTGATCTGCAAGTACCGTCTCCTCCCGAGACCTTTTACCACCGTAGGTACCCAACGATACCCCCGGGTGACCCAGAACTTCTCGTGATCTGACATCCGGAGGTGTAGTTGAAGTTCCACTGATTGCCCGATCTCGATCTGGATATGTTCTCCTACGGTTACCAGCCGGGCCTTGTCGCTATAGAGCTGTCGACGCCCACTACGCTGGATCCGCACCTCATCCGGTAAGCTTCTAGATCCATAGGCTAGATCCAGTCGGATCCCCGCCGGTACCATGAAATCCATACCCAGGATGGCATCTTGACCTGCCAGATCTCCAACCCAAATATCGAAAAAGTAAACCAGCGATCCGGCCATAGTGATCTTGATCCGGGTTCTCCCTTCTATCCTGTAAACACTTTCACCAATCCCAACGCAATCTTGGATCTGGCTCGTATCGATATAGCACCCAACCTTACGAGCAAAGGCCGTATCCACTATAGACACTTCGGCGCCTGTATCTAAGAGTAAGATCCCTCTCTCATTGTTGATCTTACCGGTGATCTTGGCTTGTCGGAACCATTTTCCCGGGGCATAGTGTTTCCAATATCCCCGAGATTCTCCTGGCAAGAGATCCATAACTTCGGATCTTCGGATCTCCTTGATCTGACTTGGCTTCTGGATCACTGGCGTATCCTCTTGATCTGTGGGTTTGAACCACAGATCTGGATCCTGTTGCTTCCAGTAACCCCTTATCTCTCCCGGATGGAGGTCTACCATCATGGTCACTTCAGATCTGGAATAATCATCCCCCTGGCGGATACTCGAAATTGCGACAGCACGGTTTCGGATCTTCGGATCTCCTTGATCTGACTTGGCTTCTGGATCACTGGCATATCCTTTTGATCTGTGGGCTTGAACCACAGATCTGGATCCTGTTGCTTCCAATAACCCCTTATCTCCTGGGTGGAGATCCACCGTCATAGTCGCTTCAGATCTGGAGTAGTCGTCCACCTGGCGGACACTCGAGATTGCGACAGCACGGTTTCCATTCAGATCATATGTATTACCGCGTAGATCTGGGATCTGGCTACCCTGATCTACCGATTTCTTGTTCACAAATGCATAGATGCAATATCTAGAACGCTCGGCTCGTACCGGATTCCAACCCGGCGAGCGTCCTAGTTTACCATCTTTTCTGCAGATTCCGGAAGCATACCTGCATGTTTGGTTGGGTTGAACCATTGGCGGATCTGGTTGTAAAACTCTTCCATAGGACATTTTCCCATATCATGTAATTCCCCGCACCCCCGGCATACGAAGAGGCAGTGATCTGCCGGATGTCCTCGCTTGCCACACTTATGACAAGTGAGGCGTCTCCAGCACCCCAGATCTGAATGCTTCTTAGATCCACAGCGCGAGCAACGGTTCCGGTCGAATCCGCCGCTGTGGATCCGGGATCTATGATCTGGTGGGGTCTGACCCGTTGACTTGTGGGTTATTGGTACTTGCTCGACCTTCTCCATACCAGATTCCGCCTTCGGAATAACATCCTGCTCAGCTGCCAGGTAGATCCGCCGATGATTGTCTCCGTCCGAGTCAGATCCATCCGATCCGTCGGATCCGGACTCAGATTCGGAATCTACCGTCCGGATCTGTACCGCGCGGACATGTTTCGTCGTAGCTGCAGGTGCTGGATTAGTCGCCTTCTGCCGGTACTTGCTAGATCCGAATGCGGCCTCCTTCTGTCTGCTCTTCGCACGTTCACGGGCTCGTAACACTTCCTCCAGATCGTCCGCGTCGGATAGTCGTAGCAGAGTCAGCCTGTCAGCTAGATCTTGATCTTCCAGAGTCTCAATGTAATGATCCACATGTTCGCATCGATCCTTCGCATTACCGTCCTTGATCTTCAACTTTGCGCGTAACCCAGCGACATTCAGACGGTAGAGATAGTCGAGGGGAGATTCCTCTGGTCGGCGTCTGGCATGATAATACTGTCGGGCCACTGATACCCCCAATCCGCAATACTGGATTTGGAAAGCTCGGAGCAGATCAGACCATTTGTTACGGGTGGATCTGCTTAGTTGGCGATACCAGTTCTTAGCGGATCCAGCCAATAGATCAGCGAAGGTCAGACACTTTTCTTCGTCTGAGGCTTGATCTCGCATGAACGCCGATTTCACTTTGCCAATCCACGCTCTGGTCCGATCTTCGTCTTGATCTTTCTCCGTGAATTCCTTGAGGTCTGAGATCGCGGAGATCCGGACTCTCTGGATCATGGTTGATCCGGCTGATCCGGTCGTGGCTGTCGCTACCGTTGCTCGAGCGGCCATGGGGAAGTCGATATCGTCTGGATCATATTCCCATCGAGATGCGCTGTGTTCAGATCTTACAGATTCCATATCTACATCTTGCGATCCTGGATCCCGTACCTTCACCGCTCCTTGATCCATGATCGTCTCTCGCTGTTCCGCCAGGAATCTACTCATGGCTGCTTCGAAATACTTCTGCATGGTGCCTGATGAGGCATCGGACGTTGTGGCTGCTGTGATCTGGTCTTCGGAGGCCGGGATCGTCCTTGAGCGGCCGGATCTCGGCTGATTCCGACGTTGGATCTTGGATCGCGCCTACAGCATTCAAGTACCGGACGGTCCCAGAGGCATTCGCTTTGGTTCCGACGAGAGGTCTGATTCGTCCTCGACGGCCGAGGGGTAATGTGATGAGGACGTTTGGCGATCCGTAATACTTGCCGGAGGTGATGGCACTGGATCTATGATCTGCGGGATCTCGCCGACGAGGATCTTGAGCTTGGAGAATAGATCCTTGGTGGCAGTCTGGATCACCTTCAGATCCAGATCAAAGACATCACCTGCATCGAAAACTCCCGTGGTCATCCCTGCTCCCTTCAACAGTCGCAACAAATCCTTGACTGCTTCTAATTTGTTGGCAGTCTTGATCGGAGCTGATACAGGTTCCCTTGGATCCCTGACCTGCTTCAGCCTCAGGATCCGCGTCACGGGATCTCGATCCAAGAACTCACGAAGTTCCTTGTGATAGAACCAGTTCTCTAGATCTTCGTCGGACCAACCTTGTCCCGATCTGGATCTAGGTTTAGATCCGATTTGATCTTCGTCATCCATCTCTGTAGCCTTCATCTTCTTCCGTGTTTTGGGCTTCTTCTTATCGGATCTGGAGATTGGAGGATCCTTGGGTGGATATGGTGGAGGCTCGACCGGGGATCCGACCAATCAGTACGGTTCCGCTTTCGCCTTCCCTTGTTTTGTTGACGGATCTCGACTTGCGTCGAGATCCGCCGGGGTCCCCGCGGGGACCTGTGGAGGTAGAGGTTTATCTTCTAGATCTGGATCTGGATCCAGATCGCCCTCTCTTCCGTCAGCAGAGTTCCTCCTAGCGCTCTGCTGATCCGCGGATCTTGATTCATTCAGCGGCATCATCGTCGATCCGAGGTCCGATGACGCTTGTTCCCCTTGTTCAACCTTCACTTGAACATCTTCTTGAGACTCACGGTGAAATCCCGAGTCACCAACAGATCCGGGCACGCGCACCATTGTGGTGTAGCGGGATCAGCAAAATCTGCGAGATCGCTAGATCCAATTTCCCACCAATGCCCGGACACCGACTAACGAAGGGGGTCCTCCGATGATCCGTGATCTGCTGAACTTGCTCACCTTGTGTACCCGTCGGTTGGGCTGGATCTTCCTCTCTTGGTGACCGTTAAGTTGCTCGATCTGTGTTGGTTGAACGTCTTGGCGTGACATTGGGGTTGTAGAGTAGCGTGGGAGTCTTCACACCACTCGCCAGTAGTAGATCCGGAGTCCAAGCGATTAGATCAAGCTTGGATCCGGCGGCCTAGATCTGGATCCGGCCTTGTAGTAATTCCTTTGTAGTAGATTTCCCTTTACGCGGGGTCCTTTGATTGCTTGGCGCTTCCTATAGCGCGGTCTTGATACTTGAGAAACCGAAGATCTACCGGCTAAGCAATTAATACCGGGATCTTGGATCTGCACTTAGGGTAAGATACTAGGAGGTTGGATCTAGCCAATATATTATCTAGATATTATCAACCACCCTAGATCTATACACCTAAATCGCTATTAATACCGTAGGGCCAATGTAGTTCCCGTTTCCAGGCGCGTAGCGAAGCACTTGTGTCGTACAATGCAAATTCGGTTCTGATTTAATGTTAAGACCTATCCCATCCTGTATCCTATCCTTAACGACACATCGACTGATTACGCGATCCTGATTCTTGTACTTTCTTGTCCTCACCATCATAGCAGTCGACATCTTGCAGATCACCCTGGATCTGAACCATAAACATTAGATCACTAGTCGCAATGTTGTGATCTGGACTTCTCCTTTCTCCAATATCGTAATCATCCCTCGTAATATCCAGATCACACGTCTCCCGAGTCAGATCATGCCTTAATAAGCCAGATCATGTTGATCCAATTCCAGATCTGCTAGATCGGGTAGATCTCCTTGATCTGGGGTTTCCATGGTTGATCCAGTGATAATACTTCGTAATAGGCATAATCGTAATATATCCCAGCTTACTCCATGCTGTTAACCCTCCAATCATCGTCCAGCTCTGCCATAATATCGCTAGGTCCTAGATCACCCGGATCCGTCTATAGATCTAGGTCCACAGATCTTGATCCAAGCTCCCTGAATGGAACCTGATATGCGTACCGATCTAGTCTTCACGGCTATAGATTATAGCTTAGATCCAGGTAACTCGATCTAGATTACCAGTTTCCATAGCGCAAATAGGCGTACTGCCACACTCATCTCATAATCACGCCAGTCCCACATCATCCATATCCTTATGTGATCATCCCAACCCTTCGGATCTGGGTATATGTATAGATCGTATGTCAATACATCTATCTCGTCCCACCCAAGGTGTCACTAATCTCCATCACTCTTATCCATCAGCTGGATCCATAACCAGATCCACCCACATCAGCTCGTCATCTACTCCAATCACATCACTTCAGGTCCGATCACGTCCAAATCGGATCTTTCCTGGATATTCCAATACTAGATCTTTCCAATCCACTTCACCACAGATTCGAATTTATGAAGAGACGGGAACGTTTGAGCGAGCGCAGTCTGCTTCTGCCGGCTCGTTCAATGCTGGACGCAGTCAATGGCTGTGTGATTTCGTTGCGGAACAACCGCTAGCGTACTTGGATGAAGACCAAGCCGCGTTCAAACTTGCTCATGGTATCCCAATCTCTAAGGCTACAGTGTGGCGAATCACGAGTGTGGGTTAACTAGAAAGGTTCTTGAACGATGTGCTATGCATATTAAAGAGCGTGACGTGTTTCGTTTCGTAGAGGAACTGAGTCACATAGACTGGAATCACCACAGCCTAGTTTTCCTGGACGAAGTTTCATTCGATAATAGAGGAATGATTATGAATCGCGGGTATGCGCTGAAGGGAGAGGCAGTTGCTATTCGAGGGGATTTCTGCGCAAACCCAGGGTGTCCGTATTTGCATTCATTGGCGTGAACGGCTTACTAGAGTACTACGAGTTGGACGGAACATTGGATCGAGTAGATTTTGTGATCCGTTGCATGGATTTTGCGTACTCAGAGGTGGGAGATGTTGTTCGACAGTACCCGAGTCGGAATTCAGTTTGGATATCAAACGGTGCATCGATCCACAGGCACCCGAAGATCGTGCGTTTCCTGTGAAGTATCGGTGTGGTCCAGATATTCCTGTGTGGTGTAGTAATCAGTCCCAAGTTTGGCGCTAGCTGAGTCTAAGGAGCCGTAGTGAACGGTACAAGATTGCGATGCATCAAAGCTCGGCTTAAAGGCAGCTTAGGAGTGGTGGTCTACGGTACGGACTCGGCTGAAGACTTCTCAGAGGGAAAAGCCGAGACCAACGACTCGGGTATGGCACCTTCAGAGCTACTGGAAGAAGATGTGGCCTGGCGCAGATGCCAACGACCATTGGAAGAACCAGGAACAGTCGCATCGACTGGGCTGAAAGGTCGGCAAGAACTATAACGACTCTATTTCACTAGATATTTGTATAGGAACCAATGAGGAATCAGAAAAGGGGCTTAAGCCCTAGTATTAAACAGAGCAGAATTTCCTAGGTCCAGAGCACGTATACACTCCCGGTAAGTCCCTGTACGGGCCGGATTATGTCTGCCGTCAGAACTCGAGAGGCATTGCTTGCAGAGTTCTGACTGGTAGCGCCAAGAGATTAGGTTGGCCAGGGGAAGGGCGTGTTTCGCCAAGCGCGAAGAACAAACCCCGCCGAGCTCGACGGGTCGGTATACCGTACAGCCCGGGTACCGTTACTCTTTCAGCCGAGTAGCCTTTGCCTCGGTGACCCGTAAAAGCGCTAACCCGCCGTCGTCCATCCTTTGGTGGAAGGCACGGGATAACGTATTATTGACTGGCTTGGTTGGCTGGTACTCGGCGAAAGCGAGATACCAGCTGTCCCGGAAGGGCCGAACCACTAGGGGACAACCCAGCGGAGGCCAACAAACGCCGACCTAACTCGGCAAATGTTGTGGTTGCGTTAATTTAACCCACATATGACGGATTTGTGCTCTGCAACATCACACTTCATACGATGGTAGGCATACTCTAACATGTAGAGAATATACAGTTGACAACGACCACCTGGGTTCTGTTGTGGGTAGTGTAATTACTATGGGTTGGCCCTCAGCCACCAGACCTACGTGGCAGTAGTGTGGTCCACACCACTCCATCAGAGTATTAAAACAAATACCCACAAAAGTATAACAACTTCTAAAGGCAGTACCCTTTCTAGGGTACCCCTCATGTAACCCCGTTAGAGTGAGTGACTTCAAAAATCCCAAGATCTAAGTGCATTGGATAAAATCCAATACCGTGATCTTAGTGGCTCGTTATCCATTCGTGTGTACTTAGAGGCGTGCTACACGTTGGTAGTCAGGCAGTCCATTATGTTTACGCATGTTGCGAAGAGCGTGAACAATTTGAAGACGTCGATTGTCCACCTTTCCGCGCGCCATTCTCTTTCGAGAGCAAATCTGCTCTCGAAACGCGGCTATCATAAAAATGTACTGTTAAAATCCGCCGCTCGTCAAAATTGTATAGGACAGAATTGTGAGACAACAACGGCAAACTCGATACTAACGCGTCTCGTAAATATGTCAATTCTGACATATTTACGAGACAGATTCCCATACAGTTTCCTGTTGTTGTCTCAAATCCAGTCTTCCTTATTTTAAGAATTTCACGTTGGCATATTCACGAGACACTCGCAGCCATTTCGCGCAGCACGTCTCAAAAAGGTGTCATATGGTCTATAAATAGGTGATTCTGCAAATGAAAATTAATGTTAATTGTTGTTTTTGGAAATTTTGAAAACAAATTTCAGAAAATAGTTAATTGATTGCTTAATTGATCGCTAAAATGAGTGCGAGGACGTCGGAGGTGAAGGCAGAAGCACGGCTCGCACAGCATCGTGATGACGCTCTTCACGCCAAAGTCCAGTTGGCAGAGGCTCTCAATGCGCTGAAGACTGCTCAGAGTCGACTGTTGGTGAAACGACTGGACGAGACGATCCAGGAGCAGCGGAATGTGGAGCAGGAGGCTCTCTCGTACTCGAAGAATGTCAACAAGTTGTATCAGCGTGCAACTAAGTGGAAGGCGGAGCAAAAGCGCTTCCGGTCCTCGCTGGATGTACGTGTATCAAGTGATTGGGTTATTCCGTGACACACTGATAGATGGATCTTGCTGGCAGGGTCTCGATCGGTTTGCAGAGTGGGCAGCTACCACCGAGAACGATCTGCACGCCATCGCTGGCAATTTGGAATATGTATGTGCTGTGCTGGAGAAGGAGCAAGAAGCAACAGCTAATGGTGGATACACACGAGTACAGGAGTCCATGTGACCATAATTGCTACGACATTTTAGGTAGTGTTGAAGAAGTTAATTAAATGCGCAATACGTGAATAAGCTCCATTACCCGTACTGGGCTAGAACGTGATGAGGCAGAGGATGACGAGGCTGCCGACAATCAGAAGAAAGCGGGACAGAAAAGCTTGTTGCATCTGCTGGCGCGCCTCCTGAGCTGAAAGTGGTGTTCCATCTTGATGGTGCGTGACGGGGGCGGGTGGTTGCTACGTATCAACACACATAGTCAATGGTATGTCACTACTTCTCTAGGGCTATTGTACGCACATATGGCACTCCGAAAAGCGCGGGGAAGAATCCGATGGTCGGTGACATCGAGAACGGGTTACCTTGTCGACTTCCATTGAATATTCCGAACTGCGATCGCAGCAAGAAAGGAACGGGGCACTAATAAACGCTAGAACAAGATCCACATCAAGCGTAATAACCTCACACACGCACATTATACGGACGTCGTCGTCGAAGCTGCTCAGGATCTAAACGCTGCCCTCGAGGACGGTGGGGGATACCGGTGTCCGACTCTTGCTGGTGCGTTCTACACACAAAGCACACATTGCGTTAGTCCATGTCTTCTTCACTCTGAGTGCACAAAGTAAATGACACACCGTGGATCGACAGCTTCAGTTCCTCGAGCATAAACCGGAATCACGTTCTCCTCGCTGATGCCAGCCTTGCATACAGGGCACTCCGAGTGATTTCGCATCCACTGCATAACCAATTACGTCAATGGAGCTACACTATTAATAATAGTTAGACATCTTGCTATCGTACCTGATACAAACATGGCCAACTGATGGTGCAGCAAACAGAATGAACGCTAAACGTTAGGCCAGGAAGAGCACAAAGGAACAGAACGTCTCAAGTTTCACGCACCAGTATAAATGACCACACAATGTCACTACTGGACTAGACACCGTGTCTAGACACACATTGCACTCGAAAAACGGTTTGCTGCTGCTCTCCGAGGGCTCGACTTCCGATGCTGTAGGCTCCATATTCAGTTTGAGACCATTCAAACATACAGGTTATCATTAAAATGCATATCAAATATTGAAGGTATTGAGTGTTATTTTCAGATATTGCATTTATAGCCTCGATAATGAGGTGTTGAAGCAGCATCATTGAGGCTCGTCTTGTGCATTAATCCTTCAACGACCCAATTGAAGAGCTGCGAAGACGCTTCTCGGTATCACACTTGATTATCACCAATTTGTGGCAGCTTGGAGAAATCTTCAATGCCAACGGTTTATCATTCGAAGCGGAAGCGTGCAATGGCGTCGACATGGAGGGTGAGAGTGACAGTGCCGACGAGGGAATTTGAACACCCAGTGAAGATGATCCCGGAATCACACCAAGCTGAGTCGCCCCTTCGAGTGTGTGAGCTTCAGTGCTTAATAAACAGGAGACAGAGTCCACGGCGACAGCAAGGGCAGACAAATTCCTCACGTCACCGTCAACAGTTGCTGTCTTGGGCTGCAAGAAAGACTGTGCTGGCAGTACATCAATAGCACCCTTAGGAGTCGAGTACTTCTTCATGCGCTTCAACTTACCGTTGGCATCCGGGTCTTCCATCACCGCACGCTGCTTCTCCTTGAGCTCCTCAATTTGCGACGCATACTTTTCTTTATCCTCCACATTCGTCGCCACAGACTCCACTTGCTCCAGCATCTCGATCGTACGGTTCAGTGAGCGAATCTGCCGGTGTGGCCAGCGTTTGATGCCGCAGCGGCGACAAATCTTCTTAAGGAATGTAGTGCAGATGCCAAACTCGCGCGCCACCTCCACAATAGGCCGGCCGAAGTGAGGACGTAGCTCTTCCAGTGTGAGCTCACGTGAAAGCGCAGTTAGACGAGCACCCCGTTGATGAACCTTCTTGTGGGCGGCCATACGCGGGAGAGATAGCTCGTTCGAGGCATGCTTGGCCACCACCTCCATCAGTGACTTATGCAGCGCGTCCCCCTTCTCAGAATCTGTAGCGTGGCTTTTCGCAGCCACAGCGTCCGTAGTGCGCTCCGATGGCTGCATCATATGAAGCAGCGAAATGCTAGCCTCCATCTCCTTGTTCGACATGTTGAGTGTCGCCATTGCAGTCTAGAGGTCGGTGGGGAGGTGATAAGTCGATGGACCTTCGTCTAGTGGAGCTGTCCTGTTGGTTGTCAACTGTACTTCGACTACCTTTCGATATGAGTTAAAAGAGGTTTTATCATCCGGTTAACAAGAATTGGATCCGGTTATCACCCAATTAATTTGATTATACGGTACGCTGAGGTAGGATTGAACATGTAACCTCGTAGTAACTATCTTTCTTCCTGGTATCTACGCAATGCTAACGTTCACAAAATAATCTGTCTAATTAAATAGGTTTCACCCTTGTTCAGAGGCAGCAGCAATAGCATCGTCTTCATCCTGAGCCTTCCGCATGAGCTGGGCGAGTCGACGCTGAGCTGCCAATTGGTGCGAGTATTCTACCATGAATCTGTTGGACCCCACGCCAAACACGTCGCCGTGCAAGAGATAACGTCGTCGACTCTTCTTACCACTAGCACTTAGACGGATGGCCGTGCCGTTCGTACTGTGGAGATCGGTGATATAGAAACCATTGCCAAAGTATGAGATCACGCTATGTCTGCCAGAGATCGAGTCGTCCTCCGTGATGCACAACGCGTTGGTCGAATGTCGCCCCAGCGTCACGGACGTCTTGCCAATGGTCTGGCAGATACCGGTTAGCGGACCATCGGTGAAGCGGATCCGCAGGAACGGCATACCAGTCGTGATGTTCTCGTCGATCGCGGACACTTCAAACTCTGTGTCACCCAACTTCACACGGTCGTCCACATGCAGACGCTTTGGTGCGTCTGGTTTGAGAAACATGAACGTTCCTGTCGTGCTGCCGAGATCCTGAAGATAATATTCCTTTTCCATTGGGTCGTACTGAATCTGGAAGTGAAATCGACTCACGTACGGGTCATCCGAAATAATCTGGTTGCTCTGGTGACGACCACCCTGAGCACCTTCTCTCGGTTGCAACACGATCTTGCCACCAAGATCATCTTTGTTGTTGGACCGAGTGATCTTGCCTTCGCCCTTATCTTCGGTCATTCCACGCATTTTATCACGTCCGTTGTCTTTACCAACGTCAGCATCATGGTATTGCTTCTCCATATTAGAGAGATGGCGCGGCTCAGGAGACAACGACGACACGATCAACAAGTCGTTTTCGTCGATCTCCAAATCGCCGTCGTTCCAGTTCTCGCGTGTCGTCGATCGATGACGATAGTTATTACCATGGCGCCATGTCGGTTTGGTCTTGCAGTGCTTGTGCCGCCAGTCGTGCAGCTTGTCCGCGTAGATACCGAGTCGCTTGGTCACGCGGCGCAGCGGTGAGTGCAGGTGGTAGCGACGCGAGAGCACGAGTGTTCCGATCCAGACCGCGAGCGACAGTATCACTAACAACCAGCGTAGTCTGGAGGCCAGCTCCGATAGCATGTGATGGAGTCCGTCAAGCTGTTCGCTGCCAATAGTTGCAACTGTCGCGAGGCTGTATAGCAGTTCGTCATTCACCTGCTGTGCGTCGAGACTCTTGAAGTAAAGCGTGAGTTGGTTGTGCATATAGGCCACAGACGCTACAATGGCGGACGAGTAGGCCGTGGCATGCAACCAGCTCCAGTGCACCATAGACTGCGAGTGTCGACGTGAGCGGCCGCTATGGCTGCGGTACGAAGGTGTCTTCTTCTCCATGAAACTGCAGAAAAGGCAAGAGAGGAAGTGCGAACCGGTCGCTGCGACGAGAGGCGTATGTGTGAGCGTCCTTCTTTCGCGACAGCGATTCAGAACTGCCCTGCAGACCTTTTCCGCTAGAGATCGGGTGCGACTTCAGACGACTGCAAGACGCCGAGCAATGACACTGCCTGAAGCGACCAGTTGCGCAAGAGCAGACGCAGGGGAACAAATGTCGTGTCAAGGTCGCAGCAACGTAGAATGTAGTACAATATGTGCCACACACAATTAACCCATCTACGTGGCGCATTCACTCTCGTCGAACATGGAACCCACGCTGCCGACGCTACTAGCGCTCTTCCTGTCGCCGCTAGTCCTCCTCCTGACCGCGTTGGCTATCGCTATTTTTACTAAAAGACGAGTGTTTCTACTGTCCCGCAATGCCGCCTTGAAAGCTGCTCCAAAGCTCCTCACTATCGGCGTTTTCCATCCGTACGCGAATGGCGGTGGGGGCGGCGAGCGTGTGCTCTACTGCGCTCTACTGGCGCTAGTGCAGCGCTATCACAAGACAGACATTAACCTGCGCATCGCTCTATACGCAGGTGACGATGGACTCTCAGCCGCAGCGCTGGTGGCCAGAGCTGCCGACGAATTTAACCTGCCGCAGCTCCAGACGCTGCAAGTGGAGCGATACGTGACGCTCGTACCGCTGCCCAGTCGAGAGATTCTTGAACCCAGTCGTTATCCGAGCTTCACACTGCTGTGGCAGAGTGTGGCGCATGTCCGACTGGCGTTGGAGGCCGTGCAACAAAGCACGAAACAGGGACTTTATCCACAGATATGGGTGGACACGACAGGCTGTCCGTTTTCGTACGTGGTGGCGAGTCTGCTGTACGCATGCGCTGTCGTGGCCTACGTGCACTACCCGATGATCTCCACAGACATGATCTCCAAGGTCCAGCAGCGCGACGCAGGGTTCAACAACGATGCGTCCATAGCTGCGAGTTCGTCCAGATCCACAGCCAAGTATATTTACTACCGTCTCTTTGCAGGTGCCTACAGCTTAGTAGGCAAGTACTGCACGGACGTGTCGATGGTGAATTCTACGTGGACGTACAATCACATTAAACAGCTCTGGGGTAACGCTCCTACGATCGTGTACCCGCCGTGTGGTGCCATGCGCGAGTACATGAACTTCAGTCTGGAAGATCGCGAGCCAATTGCACTCTCTATCTCTCAGTTCAGACCGGAGAAGAACCAGCTTTTGCAACTGCAATCTGTTCACGTGCTGTTGACAAAGCATAAAGACCTGATGAAAACCAAGTTTAGCGACTTCCGCTTGGTGCTGCTTGGAAGCTGTCGCAATGCTGACGACGAAGCTCGTGTCGAGACACTCAAGCAACAGGCCAAAGAGTTGGGTATCGCAGACCGCGTGGATTTTGTGGTAAATGCGAGCTTTGCAGAGCTGAAGCGATACCTCGCGAGGAGCTCTATTGGAGTACACACCATGTATAATGAGCACTTTGGTATCAGTAACGTGGAAATGATGGCAGCAGGCATGCTTGTAGTTGCGAATAATTCTGGTGGCCCCAAGGCCGATATAGTGAAGCCCGAGACGGGCTGTCTGGCGCTCACAGCAGACGAGTATGCCGACAAGATGTTGTCGCTGATAGAGAAGTCTCCAGTTGAATCCGTTGAGATGCGAACAGCAGCACGCAAGTCTTCATTGAGATTTTGTGATGAGGAGTTTGGCGAGCAGTTTTTAGCTGCGATGAGTGGCATCCTTGAGTTCGTAGTTGGTGACAGCGAGCACGTCAAGTCAGCATAAATGGTGTCGATATGAATAGTATGTTGGCCACATTGACCATTGTTTCAGCGCAGTTGTCAGCACTGCTCAGCAGCAATGCCATTTCAGTAGCTGAGCGGGGCGCAACAATTGATTTTCCTCAAATGGTCCACCGTGAAGGTACGTCTCTCTTCATACCAAGTGGTTTCGCTTTCCAGGAGCAACGGATGCAGGAAAGGTCGCATGAATATGAGAGCTCTGCAAGCTGAAACTACCGTCGCTTTGCAGAGGCATCGCCCATTTAGCCAACGGAGATCTAAGTGCGCGACCCTCGAGCTGCACTTTCCATTTGGCAGCTTGAAAAGTTGAGAGAAGAGAAGCTAGCGGGATACGTGAGTGGTTGAACCCAAGTTTACCATGACGGGATCTACAACCGAGATTCGCACCCTCGGTTGTCGTCCGCTGACATCGTCGCGGTGACGACTGAGATGCGTATGCGGCAACAGGGTCGAAAGAATCGAACAGCCAAGGGGAAGGACGAGCAGGATGATGCTAAACGCGAACTCGTGATGGAAGAGCACAAACAAAGTCCGGCCGAGATCTTCGCTGAGCTCGGCTCAGATCCTGTCAACGTGAGTTCCAGTGTGCCACATTAAAGCAAACAGGAATCTGTGCCGTGCTTGCTAACCTCTAGTTTGTGAACTTATCCGTTGACGAATTGTAGGGTATGACCCAACACGATGTTCAGGGACGACTAGAAGCCGAAGGTCTGAACCGGTTGACGCCCCCCAAGCAGACTCCAGAGATTGTCAAGTATATCCGTGAACTGACTGGTCTGTTCAGTCTGTTGCTCTGGGTTGGTGGTGCTCTCTGTTTGATCATTTACGGTCTACAGGGTGATCCAAACAACTTGTACCTTGGTATCGTGCTGTTTTTAGTGGTGATCATCACGGGTACATTTTCGTACTTCCAGAATGCCAAGTCTTCCAACCTGATGGAATCTTTTAAACAAATGATGCCGACTGTCACGACGGTAATCCGAGAAGGAAAGTCACAGAAGATCGATGCAACACAACTCGTTCGAGGTGATATTATCGTTCTGAAAGGTGGCGATAAAGTACCTGCAGATATTCGTGTGCTGGAATGCTCCGATGATCTCACAGTAGATAACTCGTGTCTGACTGGTGAACCGGAACCGCTGAAGCGTATTCCCGACTGTACTGATGAGAACCCGCTCGAAACCAAAAATTTGTGTTTTTTCGGGACATTTATTCCACAGGGCTCCGGCAAAGGTGTAGTGGTTCGTGTGGGCGACAAAACTGTCATGGGACGTATCGCGAAGCTAGCGACTACGACCGGCCAGAGCATGACACCGATTGCTCGTGAAATTAATCACTTTGTCCATATTATTGCAGTGGTGGCTGTGGTTATCGGAGTTATATTCTTCATCATTGGTATTTTCTCAAAACTGATATCATCACGAACGTGGTGTTCATGATCGGTATCATTGTTGCAAATGTCCCCGAAGGGCTTTTGGCAACGGTCACTGTGTGCTTGAGTCTTGCTGCGAATCGCATGGCGCACAAGTCGGTTTTGGTGAAGAATCTGGAAGGTGTAGAGACCCTGGGTTCTACGAGTTGCATCTGCTCGGACAAAACAGGAACGCTCACTCAAAATGTCATGACTGTTGCTCATGTTGTGTATGACAACAAGATCTTCGACGCTGAATGCTCTATCACTCCAATTGGCAACTACGAGCTTAACGCTCCGTCGTTCCAAGCGCTACAGCGTTGTGCAACTTTGTGCAACAACGCTGTCTTTGATGAAGACTCAAAGTATGAAAAAGTGGTTGGTCCTGATGGTTTGGCTGCGCGCGGTAAGCGCAAACCGTTCAAGGAGACAGTGCCCATGGGAAATGGATCGACTATGGAGAAAGTAGCATGGGATACGATTGGCGATGCCTCCGAGTCTGCTATGATTAAGTTCTGCCATGACAAGAAGGACATCATTGAGTTCCGTGAAGAAAATGCGAAGATCAAGGAGGTACCTTTCAACTCGAAGAATAAATACCAGCTATCCCTGCACAAACAAGATAACGACGACAATAAGCCGATTTTGATGGTGATGAAGGGTGCTCCTGAGCGGATTACTGCTCGCTGTGGATCTGTACTCATTGGAGGTGAAGAGGTCCCAATGACCCCCGAGCGCCTTGCTGAAATCGAAGCTGCCCAGCTAAACTTATCAAAGAAAGGTATGCGTGTGCTTGGTTTTGCGCAGAAGATCCTTGACCCAAACATTTACAAAGCGGACTACGAGTTTAGCACAGATAACCCGAACTTTCCCCTTGGTGAAAAAGATGTTGACTATGAAGCAACACCGAAGCCTGACTCTAAGGTGGAAGAACCATTGTGTTTCATTGGTTTGATGGCTCTGATCGATCCACCGCGGCCTGAAGTTCCAATCGCAGTGGCGAAGTGTAAGACAGCTGGAATTCGCGTTATTATGGTCACTGGTGACCATCCGATCACTGCAAAGGCTATCGCGCACAAAGTTGGTATTTTGTGGGGCCCCACCTGTGAAGACATTGAGGAAGAAAATACTGAGCGTGGGTTCACTCAAGGCGATAACGGCTGGATTGACCCGAACACCGCTCCAGCTATTGTTGTTCCTGGATGGACAATTAGCTTGGATACCCCACAAGAAGAATGGGATCGCATTCTGGATCACAGGCAAATTGTGTTCGCAAGAACTTCTCCGCAGCAGAAGCTGATTATCGTAGAGAACTGTCAGCGCCGTAAGGAGATTGTTGCTGTGACGGGTGATGGTGTAAACGACTCTCCAGCACTGAAGAAGGCCGACATCGGTATCGCAATGGGTATCATGGGCTCGGCTGTATCAAAGGAAGCAGCTGATATGATTTTACTTGACGATAACTTCGCCTCAATCGTGTGTGGAGTTGAAGAAGGCCGTATCATCTTTGACAATCTGAAGAAGTCAATCGCTTATGCTCTAGCTGCTAATATCCCGGAGCTTGTGCCGTTCTTGCTATATGCTACTGTTCGTCTACCGCTGCCGCTAACTACTGTCCTGATGCTGTTGATCTGCCTCGGTACCGATATGATTCCTTCGATCGCTATGGCGTATGAGGGAGCTGAGAATGACATCATGCTCCGCGCACCTCGCAACGCTGAAGTGGAGCACCTAGTGACCAAAAAGTTGGTCTTCTTCGCGTACGCGTTAGTCGGCATTATCGAGGCTGGTGCTGGTATGTTTACGTTTTTGGTTGTGATGAACGACTTCGGGTACCCACCGAAGATATTACCCAACCTTGGCTTTTACGATCGTTTTGGTAAGCAAGTGCTGTGGTGCCGGACTGAAGGTGGGCGCTACTGTACTGCTGGAGGTAAATACAAAAAAGATGGCGAGTTCATTCCGCTCGGAAAACTAACTGGAGCGATAAACGACGGTGCCCCGGATTGTCAAGAAGACTACAACGACACCATTCCAACTGGAGGTGATATTTTCGACACATATATTTTCTATGATATGACCGGAGGAGGAAAGGTAATTGATTGTGAATTTCCTCTGCAAAACCTTGACACTGATGCTTCAAAGCCGTCCACCTATCAACGTGAGCTCCCAAGCACATATGAAGACTACACTGCAACCCCTGTAGTCACCTTCCAGTCGATGGAAGCAGCATACTCGCGAGAATTCGCCCGTACTATCCGATGGCATCTCGACGCTCTTCGTTTTTCGACATGGAGTATTTCGAGTACGATACATCTCAGACCAGCCTTCCTGGTCTTGTGAGTAGCATTTCATTGGAGATCTTCACGACATTCCAACCGTTGACCGTATGGGCAATCACTGACAATACCAAGACGGGTAGTGAAGTGTCGGCCCTTACAGGGGCTCGTGATGCCTTTGGTGGACAAGAAGTTACTGCCGTGGACTCAACTGGCAAAATGACGACTTCTACATTTACTCTTTCGGATTCTGACTCGTATAAGGTGGGCAAGAGCTTCGAAAAGATTACGAAGGCTGATGGCTCGACATGCAAAGGTACACAGTGCTACTGGATTACCACGCTGGCTTCGCTCGCCGCGACGGTGACACTACGTACCTGAACATTATGTCACGCATGATGCAGTACAGTGCGCTGTCTATTGCCCAAACTGCGTACTTCGTTGCCGTTGTAGAGATGCAGTGGGCCAACGTGATGATCTGCAAGACGCGTTACCTGTCGATTGTGTCCCAGGGTATGATGAATAGCGTGCTCAACTTCGGCCTCATGTTCGAGTTCATGTTGAGTGCTGTTATCGCGTACGCGGGTTTCACACACACGGTGCTCGGTACGGAGAGCATGCGTTTAGTGCATTGGTTCCCGGCGCTACCATTCTCCATCTTTCTCTTCATGTTGGACGAAGGCCGCAAGTTCCTCATGCGTGCTACATCACGCAGCGTCATCCGCAAGGACACGGGTCAAATGATCCGCTACCCAGGCTGGCTCGAGGTGAACACGTACTATTAGACCAGTACTCTCGGACTTACACAGGAAGCTCTGTAATGACTAAGCGGTTCGAACTCCTTTATAATGCATGCATTCATTCGTCTACAGGTTCCTAAATACTAGTAGTCTCTTGTAAAGGGTATGGGTTCCATACAGAGAGTATTGCGAGCAAAGAAGACAGCCAATCATGCCACCAAGCGTGTGCAGTGCGTGCCAAGCCACAGGTAAGAAGTTATCTCGCTGCTCTCAATGCAAATGGGTGGCATATTGCTCGAAGACGTGTCAGCGAGGACATTGGAAGGACGGACATCGTCTAATGTGCGCAAAGTTGAAGGTTTGCCAACGATTCTGGGACTTAGAGCGACAGTGGTGGGCGACTCGTCCGACCGGCGAGCTCCAGACATTCGTGGTGCAGTTCGGATTGCGGCCTGAATCAATGAGCTTTTTCGGTGAAGTTTTGTTCTTGCTGTGCGGTCTTAAGGCATGTGTGCTGCTGTCCAACCTGCCTCCAACGTGGCGCTGGAGCTTCGCGAGAGATGTAGTCGTGACCAGTGGTTTGCTTGAAATACTAGCATGTTCGGTAGCGTTGTACTCGGTTGGCAGTCGACTTGAGACACCAGCAGAGTACCAGCTCTCGGGAGACCTGGTACTCGGTAACATATTGCACAGCGAGTTTCCATTGGCAGAGCGGACACTCCGCCTAGCTGCCGTCACAGTAGACACAGTGCCTATGCGACTATCGATAACGGATATGAACACATCGGGACTAGTACAGGAGAATGAACTGGCACGTGTATTAGACTACCCGGTGGCGTTGAGCGAGTGCAATGAAGACGCTCCTATGGTCGAGGTGAGGTGACAGTTGATCAGTTGTTTTCGACTTCCACTCACGGGTGTTTTATCTGGGCAGATTGGGTATTTCCTGGAGGAAGGACAAGAACAGATACTGCTGACGTCTTATTGCGCCATGGCGACACCTCATTGCACGCAGCGTGTGCACCAGCACTTCCAGCGATATCGAAGATGTAGTGGACTTCAGCTGCGACTCCAAACGTCACAGATTTCGGACAATTGACACATTAACAACACTAGAATCCCCGCTCCTTCACAACTGCTGCGTGCTGGTCGCTCCATCAAGTGTGCGCAGATACTTCCGGAGCTCCCTGGCCTCCTTCTCGATCTCCCGTAGTCTCTTTGTCGCCTTCTCCCGCAACTTCTCCACTTCCGGGTCCACTCTTTGAACTGGAATAGCTTCTTCTAGCGTCTGAACGTCCGTAGCTGCGGCCACGTCGTCTGTCGGTTCCTCTCTGTCCTTCTGGAAGCGCAGTCCATGCCGTTTCATGAAGCGCGTGAGCCAACCGACCGACAGATTGTGTGTCGGCGCATTGGCCATTGAGTCGAGGATCTCGCGGCTCGTGTGTTGAGCACACGCCGCGTGAGACGCACGTCGCGCTCCTTGCACTCGTTGACGTACTGCTCCAGCTGATCCTCGAGTTCCTGCGAGCGCACGCACGGATTGCGGCCCTTAGCGCTGAAGTTGCCGCTCAGTCGCTTCGCTTCAATGTCTGCGGCCGCGTGGATGATGTTGCGGATGGTCTGGCGCGTGGGAGCCACCGACAAGGCGAACTGCGTCTTGGCCCATTGGGCCAGCTGCGTGTAGTTGGTGGCAGGCTCGAGTCGGTGCTGCGCAATGAGCTCGCACTTCTGCTCGAGGGTGAGCCACTTGCCCTTGGTGCTCATGGTCTGATGGTGGTTTCAAGTCTCTTGTACAGGGGATTGTTCCGTATAAAGAGGATTAGAGACTGTCTCTCGACATGTTGGAAATACAACACGTCAGCAAGATCACGCCGAAATGGCCGCAAAGCTTCAGGAAGACGCCGCGAAGGCGTCAACTGCTGGTTGTAGGACTCAACTTGACCACGTGCGCTGCATTGTTGAATGCCGAAAAATCCTCAAGACTCGTTAGAACTGAGCGCAGATGATGGCTGTCTGTTGACGGCAAGGGTTGTCATTTGTTGCAGCTTCGGAAAGTATCTGATCCATTCTGGCAGTGTACGGTGCTGTTTCGGCAAATCCAGTTTGGTGCTACCACCGCCATCCATCATTCGGACGTTTGCTCTTTGTCTTGCTTGACGGACAACACTTTCTCTTCGGTACAACATGCAGTGTTCCTCTCGTTTGGTTAGCATTTGAACTCGTGATATATTATATAGAGTGTAATGTATAATAGTATATGCTGTTACCAACCCTTGTCTATACACAGTTTCATCGCTTTCAACAGGGAATATTGCATCAGACAATATCAAACAAGTCGATTGTTCAATGCATGTGGTATCAGCATACACGATCATAGCTAACGTTTGCAATGTGCGTGACTTGCTTTCACTATGCACGGCAGAGACGGGTGCATAGCCATGCGCGCCATTTCGAGGGGACTTTAGGCACAACTGGACGGTTGCAGCCGTTTCTCGCCAGGCGCCACACTCTTCCTTCGGCGCGTCGCCATGAGCGCGTCCTGGGACTCGGACCTGTCCTCGATCATCGAGAAGACCAACAACAACCTCAAGCTCCTGCGCAAGATCGGCGACAAGCCACAAGCGCGTGATGTGTCTGTGACTTCATCCCCCGCATCTGCCAGGCCCCGCGCCTTCATCGGCGCTCAGGACGACGCCGGTTCGACGTCTTCGCGCGGCTCCGCGCGGCCTCGCGCCTTCATCCGCGGGGACGACGACACCAGCTCCATGGGTTCGCACGGGTCCGCGCGGCCTAAGGCCTACGTGCGGGGGGACGACGACTCGGGCTCGATGGGCTCGCACACGTCGGCCCGCCCCAAGGCTTTCATCCGCCCGGACGACGACAGCGGCTCCGTGTCTTCCAGAGCCTCAGCCAGACCCAAAGCCTTCATCCGCCCGGACGACGACGCCGGATCTGCGTCCTCTAGAGCCTCAGCCAGACCCAAAGCTTTCATCCGCGCGGACGATGACAGCGGCTCCGTGTCGTCACGCGCGTCCGCCCGCCCCAAGCCTTCATCCGAGGAGACGACGACGCGGGCTCCATTTCCTCCCGCTCGTCGGCCAGACCCAAGGCTTTCATCCGAGGAGACGACGACACAGGCTCCATATCCTCTCGCTCGTCTGCTCGTCCCAAGGCTTTCATCCGAGGCGACGACGACGCTGGATCCATGTCCAGCAATCAGGGAATGGGCCGATCTCGACTCGACTCGGGCCATGGGAGTGTCGCAAGCAGCTCTGGTCGCCCACATGTGGGTATCGCTGGAGGCGGCGGCTTGACGGCCGCAATGCTGCAGCAACATCGTGCCACTGCCGGCCCTGCAGGTCCTGGTGGATTGTCTATGGGTGACTTGGGCGCTCAGCGCGCTCGCTATGATCTGGATGAGACGCGCTCCATGAGCGGCGTCTCGGCCTCTCGACTTCGACGTCCGCTTGGTGCTAATGGCCGTGTTCCACACGCACGCACGCTCGGCGCCAGTATGGGTCCGCGTATTCGCGTGCCAGACGCCGATATTCCCAGCGACATTCCAAGCCATGTTATTGATGAGATTAAGCAGAGTTTGGAGACCCAATTTGCGTCCCGCAATGGAGCTGTAGACAAGAAGGTGGCAGATTTGCGCACGGATGTAGCCGGTTTGACAACGCAGACTTCCTCGCTCAGCGCACAAATGTCGGAGCTGCGGGATGCTGTGCTGGTGTCTGCCAATAGCCAGCCATCGGCCAATGCTCCTTCAGTCTCGGACCCCAAAATTTTTGCCAGTGTTCAGGCCAATGCCGCTGCTATCGCTCGCCTCGAAGAGCACAGCGCTGATCTGTTGGGCCGCAAAGTCAGCGTGGACCGTGAACTGACGGAACTCAGCTCTCGAGTCAAGTCGATGTCTTCCGCGACCATGAAATTTCGACGCTGGAGGACAATATTGAGGCCCTTGTCGCTAACCGTCAGAAGCAGGAACAGGGACTGTTCAAGCTTGCCGACAGGGTGCAACTAATGCATCGGCAGATGGGTAGCTTGGTGGATATGAAAGCCGTGGAGAACCTACTGAGCATTCGTCTCACGCGAGAGTTCCGCGAAATGGAGGATCGCCTATCACAAAATGTGATTCGCATGGCTGAGAAGATGGAGCAGAAGGTACAGAGCATGGAGAAGCAGTCGTTTTCGCAGCGCCAAGAAAGCCTCACAGCTTTGAAGAATGACCTGACCGAAGATATCCAGCGTTTGCAGAGTTCGTCACTGCGTAAGAGCGATCTCCTGTCAATTCAAAATGCCCAGACACAGAGCAAGGAGGATCTGGCGCAACTCTCAAACGCGTTAGACCGTCAGGAGAAAAAGCTACACGACGCCAAACTTGCTAACTCTACTATGCGAGACGAGCTAGCTGATGCCCGTGCCGAGTTGAACAAGGCGATGCTAAGCCAACAACGCAGCGCAGCGGCGTTGTTGGAGGAGAAGCTTGAGCATATTTCGAACAGCAACAAGGAAAAGTCCAGCAGATTTGATGACCAACTTTCGGAGCTCGCCAAGAAGCAAAAGAAGCTTGAGGAAGCCACAAAGACGCTACAGGAGACGATGACGCAGGTGAGAGCTGAGACTGGTCAGCGCCTGAGCCGCAGCTCTGCAGACAGGGAGGAGGAGAACGACAAGCTCCGTCAGCGTCTCGCTCGTTCTGTTGCAGAACTTGAGGCCCTGGCTACGACGAAGGCTGAAGTGGAGCGCCGTTTTGCTAGCGAGGAGCAACAGTTCCAGGCTAGGCTGAAGGAGCTTCGCTCCACCCTGACTGAGACAGAGAAGCAGAAGGAAGCACAACGTTTAGAGCTCATGCAGAAGCTTCAAGAGGAAAGCAAGTTGATGGGTGTTGCACAGGGCAAGAACTCTCTGTTGGAAAACCTGCTCGCGCGTGAAAAGGCTGAGAACGAGGAGAAGAACGAGTTGGTTCGTAAGTCAAAGAAGGAGGTGTCGGAAGTGCGCGAGCAAATCCGTAACCTAGAGAGTGAGAAGGAGAAGAAGGTTCGTCAATTGACGTCGGAGCTACAGGCAAAACAAACCCAGGTGGGCCTCCTGACAAAGACATTAAAACGTATTGAAACGGCTTCCGCCAAGATGCTGGACCTGTCTAAGCGTGAAGCGAAAACTGTGCGCCGTGTGAAGGCTACCAAGGAGCACGAATTATTCATTGCGCAGCTGAAGCTGAAGGAAATGGAGCGTGTAGCTCAGGCACTCCAGAATGGCGATGAAATGAAGAAGCAAGCTGCCCTTACCGCAGCTAGCACTGAAGAGCGCAATGAGCTGGAGAAATTGCTCCTTGAGAGCCAGCTTGAGAAGGATGAACTGAAGCAGGAGTTGGAGGAAATGACAGAGGAGTTCAACGCTGCAAAGGAAAGCCAGAAGGTAATCATGGAGGATACCATCACCAAACTGTCGAGCGACTACGACGAGAAGATTAGTGAGCTGAAACAACAAATCGCGGACAAGGAGCAGGCAATGCGCCAACTCCGCGACACGCTTGTGGAGAAGAGCAACCTTGACGCTCTTGAAGATGAGCTGGCTGCACTCAAGGATGAGAAGAATGACCTGCTTGAGCAGATCCAGCGTGCGCAAATTGAACATGAGCGTGTCACATTAAAGACGGAGACGAACCTCCGACTAGAGCACGCGAGCGAGTTCGCGGCGATGAAGTCGAAGTTCGAAGAGCGCATCTCGGAGCTTGAAGATTCCAAGTCTGAGCTTGAAAAAGACTAAGACGACGATTACCGAACTGGAAACGGAACTGGAAAAAAGGAAGCTCTACACCAGCGTGAAGTGTCGAACCTTACGCACGAGATAAAGGAAGCCCGCAGCAAGATTGATGAATGTACATCCCAAATTCTGGTGCTTGAAGAGGCGAAGGCTAGTCTGGAAGGTGAGATTTCCCAGATGGAGGCGAACATTGGTGGCGCATCCGCCGAAAAAGAGGAAGAACTTGTTGCTATTAAGAACCAGATGCAGTCTGAGGTCGACAAGCTTCGTGCTGAACTTGCTGAAGTGTCGAGCACTCTTGATGAGAAGCAGACACAACTGAAGGATGCGAAACAGTCTGACGAAGCCAACCGCCAGCGCCTGGTTGAAATGGCTATGGCTCAGGAAGAGATGCAGGGCCGCTACGTCTCTCAGATTGATTCGCTCACTCTGAAACTCAACCAGGAGCGTGAGAGCTCTCGTGCTCGCGAGCAGGACCTGGAGGACACCATTGCCAACTGAATGCTGATGTGAAGGCGCTGAAGGCTGAGTCGAGCAAGGAACTGGAAGCTGCCCGTTCGGAACTGACCGACCAGATGACTGAATTGACATCAACACTGAAAACGTCTCAACACCGTGAGCAGCAGCTACAGTCCCGTCTCAAGCGTATTTTGGAAGAGTTGGTGCAGGCCGCAAACGCTTCGGGAGAGATTGAAGTGGTAGAGGATGTCGATATGAGTGATGACGAAGCCATCACTCATCACCTTGACGCGCTGTACGCGACACACCGTCGGACGGCGCACGAGCTCGAACGTCTCCAGGCCGAGTACGAGCTGACCGTGAAGCAGGCAGCTGCGGACAGTGCCACTGCTCAGGAGCTGGACAACCAGGTAAAGGAGCATGAGACACAAATCAAGGAGCTCGAGTCCGTTGTGGAACAGCTTCGTGAAGAACTGAAGGAGCAATACCACAAGTCCGCTATAATTGCAAAGGGGTCGGACGAGTTCAGCGATGAGATGGCGTCCTTGCGTGAGGAAAAGCGTCAGCTTGAGCGTCAGCTGCAGGAGGAAGAAAAGGATCGTGCGAAACGTGAAGTGTCTTATCAGCGGCGTACTGAAATGAAAGAACGTGAAGTTGAGGAGCTCCGTACCGAGAACAAGACATTGACGGCTGCTGTCGCCGCGGTCCGTGAGAAGATTCGCGCTGTGGAAAATGTGAAGTTCCAAGATCTTGGTGAATTGCAGAATAAGCTGAAGGACCTCGAAGAACGTACTGCTGCTCTCCAACCGGACGAAAACAATATCGCCAACAATGGAAAAGGACTTCACTGCTACACGTCAGGAGATAGTGACCCTGACTGCTGAAGTGCAGTCACTATACCAGAAGCTCACCGCCTGCTGTGGTATCATGGAGTGGAGCGAGCTTCGGGCCAGCGTGTTCGACGAAGAGGAGAAACTGACACGCGTGCGCGCAGAGAACGCGCGTGAATTGGCTAAGGTCGAGTCGGTTGAGCAGGAAGTTTTGATGAACGCTGAGTTCTTGAATGCTCTGCTAGTGGCACACGGCTCGATGGGTGGTAATGATAATCTTCTGAATGATTTCAGATGGATGCAGAAATACGCATCTATTGCCCCTGAG
Organism: Phytophthora palmivora; assembly: GCA_008079305.1. Lineage (NCBI taxonomy): Eukaryota > Oomycota > Peronosporomycetes > Peronosporales > Peronosporaceae > Phytophthora > Phytophthora palmivora. The sequence goes on from VOQZ01002270.1 coordinate 42,565, forward strand.
ATTGTGGAGAAACTACGGAAAGTGGAGTCGCGGTTACGAGACGCCGTGTTGGATAGTGACCAAGTTGTTGCTCTACCTCC
>VOQZ01002271.1:0-44988 GCA_008079305.1 Phytophthora palmivora
GGTACGAAAATGTTGGTGTATCCTCATCCACCTCGTCACGATCAGAGTTTTCCCGGTCAATATTCGCGCGCTCCAGCTCATTTCGACGAGGACTTGGCGCCCGTTGCAGTGGTGCGGGTTCGTTTCGGTGAGGACTTGACATTCGCTGCGGCGGTGAGGGCTCTTCGCGCGAGGTTCTCTCCAGTGAGGTTGTTCCACAGATGGTGACGCTGGGCTAATGTGTGTATCTGCGCCATATCCATAGTTCTCCTTACTGGTACCAAAAGAAGATAACTCCTGTTGCCGTGGTGGATATCGATCACGAGGAGGAGGGAAGTTGCGAGCACTCCACTCCTCTGATGTGGATATATCGTTGAGTTCGCCGCGGCCTTCTGATCTAGCTCGATATTCCATGCTGCCTCCCTCCACGTCATAGTACGGTTGCCGATGCCGTACATCAGCTTCTGGGTATTGCCGACGAGGATCCACAGGCGGACGAGACTCCCTGTATGAAGGCAACGGGGCACTATCACTACGATGATATCCAGCGGGCCCTGTCGGATAAGAGCGAGTTGGCTGAAATCCAGAAGCTCGATCGTCAGTTTGCCTGGTCGAACGCTCGAGCGATGACGACCGCGATGTTTGGTCCACCCGGTCACCCTGTGGCCTCCGTTCGAGATCACTCTTCCTGTTCTTCAAATAATCGGTGGTTGAGATCCGCTGTATTCCAGTCGTTCCAGCCGGTGCTGAGCCATTTGGTCTAGAATTTGACATAGACGATGAGTTGGAGCTGGATGTTACTGTTGACGTTTTCGCAGGTGACGACGATGGTGTGACAGCTCTAGGGCCAAGTGGCCGTAACACTGGTGCGGCGGTGGTAACGGTGGTTGTGTCTGTGGAGGTGGTACCGTCGGTTGTGCTGTTTGTGTTGGTCTGATTGAAGCACTTGGGGGAGCTACTATTGGTACTGCGGGTGCTGGAACTTGGTTTTAACAGGTGGGCGAGGTCGTGGGTCAGCGGGTTTCACCGATGGCGCGCTCGACCGGTTTCCGTTCTGTACGTATCGTCCTCCACCCGTGGTACTTGCTTGGCTAGCAACTCCGAGAGGTACAAGTTCCACATTCATGTTCTTGATCGCCTGTGCTGCCGTCTTAACTCGAGGTTTAGTTCTTGGTATTTTCCAATTGGTATTTAACGCTGCAGAAGCACTAGATGCAACAGGAGTAGCACGAACAGGAGACGACGATGCCGAGTGAGACAGGACATCATCTGCACTGACATGTCGGTGAAATCGACGCTTCTTCATCCGTGAAACATCAGCAATTCCAGTACCCGACTCCGCTTTACTACTAGCTCTCTGATGATCGCGTTCTTGAGGCACCCGCTTCTTCAATTCTCTGTAAGTACCTGATTCTCTTCCGCCGATGACGACCCCGCACTAGTCTCAGTACGTTTCGTCCCTGAATTTTGTGGAGACTGTCGCTTCTTTAATCTCTGTGGAAGTGGCTGATACTCCTCCGCTGACGATGATCCCACACTAGGAGATCTACTGGATGTCGTGGCTCCATTCTTCTCCATGATGTCTCTCGTTCTCTTCATTTTCTTTTGTTTTTTCACCACTTTGTCCTTTCGTGGACTGCTGGAGCTGCTGTCACTTTCCACACTGAGCTTCAGTCTCCTCTTGCCTCCTTCTGTCTTCTTCCTAGGGATAGCAAACGTCTCTTCCTTCTTCTTCCGCCTAATAACAACGACAAAGGCCTCGTATCCTCCTCCTCCTCTTTGCCTGAGCATTAGCCAGACACTGAAGCTTCAGCGCTCGATAGCGCTGGCACATGGGCTTGTCTTCGCAGAATTTGGCGTAGCGATTGGCTAAAATCTGCCGACAAAAGGGGTTTCCGCATTCCTTCTTGCGCTCCTTCTCCTCGCTCTCCTCGTGCTTCTGTTCGCTCGCTGACGCTCTGGATAACATCAGACGACGTACATTCACACCACCGGCTCGGATGGGCGCAGATTTACGCGCTGACATGGCCACAGGAGGCCATTGGCGTCGACGTCCGCGCGGGTCCCTGTCGGCCATGAGTGTTTGTTTGGTTTCGGTCTTACGCTATTTTATGGTGATATCGACAAATTAGACTAATTCGTAGTATTTTAGTTGAAATCAGGGCTAGGGAAATCTAAAATGTCAGATGATAAAGTGAAAGCATGTTCAATTTTGCAACACAAACATCACTGTCCTCTTTTGCGATCAAGTTAGTTTTTGACGTCCATCGGTGCATCTCTCTGCAGATTGGGTCTTGCGGCTGTCGTCTTCAGTTTTTGTAGTGGTAGGATACCTACAGATCGGCCATATCGTCCGGACGTTCGTTTGGATTCACTAGACCAGGTACTGCCAACTTCGCGGCCATGTCCTGCTTCTCTTGTAGTTGAGTTCGCGCGAGGTTTCCTCCAAGAACAGCTCGGCGTTGTCCTCGCCAGCGAACTCCTTAATGTTCACGAGGAAGTCACGGAGGTGTTTCTTAAATGTCGCCAGGTCCTTCGACATGTCGAAGCAACCGACCACGAACTCAACCACTTGTGCTCGCGATAGGTTTGGGAACGACGAGCCAATCAGATTGGCAACGTAATCCTTGAGGAAAGCCTGCAGAAAGCATCACAATCAAGGCACACAAAGGTTAGAACAACTAAATAGCAAGCTGAATTTACCATCATCATACCGAATTCGTCTGTCCAGCGGGCACGGCACCAGCGTTAGGCACAGATTCCCACAACGGAACAGTAACGTGGTTGTTCTCCACGATAGAGAACATGTGACGCAAGATAGCCGCGTGCAGCTTGAAGCCGAACTTGTGCAGACGGTCGGTCAGCACTGCCAGGATATCTTGTAACAACAGAAGGTAGAACGAACGGTAGAAACCAGCAGCAATCTGGGGGTTCTCCTGGATGTTCAGCAGTAGCGCAACAGAGTGGCAAGACCCTATTCACACAAAAAAATATAACAGTAAGTACACGGCGATTCGACATCCAACAGCTCAGAATCAGGTGCATATTGGTACAACAAGCCATACCGTGTCAGCAACGTTCCGCTCAGTATGTTTGAAGGCCCAAATGATCGAGTCCACAACAAGTTTCTGATGCTCTGCGGGATACTGAATAGCGCCTGAAAGCAGAAATCGTTCACAGCCTGCAGCAGCTTGAAGAAGTTCACACGGTGTTCTGGGAAGTCCTCGAAATTCTTGGTAATCATCTGTAGTGTGCACTCAAACACAGCCTCGAGAATCATAGGCACTGTAGGTGCAATGACGTTCTTTAGCTTGTTGATACTCGTAGCGAGCAAGCTGAGAACCTCCGACTCCTTCGCAGTGGGCGTTGTGTTTTGATAGTCTGAGAGAATCGTCTCAAGGAGTTTGGGTAAGAAGTGGGTAGCAACAAATTGCCGTGATGAGTCATCGCCAGCAGCGTGTTCCACAAACGCATCCATAAGACGCAAGCTCTCCTTCTTTGCACTACGCAGTGATCGCACTTCAGAAGTCTTCACTGCAATTTCGCCGCCCTGCTCAACCATTGCGGCAATACGCTGCGTGTACGCCACGTACACATTCAACATGTCCTGGAAAATGTAGCCCATTTGCGAGTTAAATCCGTTAGGCCCAATAGCCTTGCACACCTTCACGTTTGTGCGGATAATCTTCACAATTTCCTTGATTCCTCGGCTGTCGTACAGAATATTCACATCCTGCGCTGCCTGAGACATTATGGACTTCCAGGCTTCGTTCGGGAGGTTCATCAAGCGACCAAGGAGCACTTCCTTTCGGCCAGCATCATTCTCAGCAGCAAGCATAGATGCCACAGCCTCATAGAAAGTATGCACCTGGTGCGTTTCCAGGTCCGACACAATACGAGGGAGCTCTTCCAGGAGCTCCTCAACGAATGGACGTGTTTCGCCACTCTGCAGAACGACGAATTTACGCCGACACTTCTGAGAGATTTGAGGAAGGTATCGCATGCCATGTCCTGTACACGGGGTGAAGCTCGTGCATGAATTCGAATAGTTTGTTTACAACCGTGCGCAGGAACTTCCAGTGTGCACGAAGGAAACGCGGATACTGACCAACCACATACATAATGTTCGAAGCAACCACAGCCTTATTGTCCTTACCGCGCTTCATCTCACACAGGCCCAGCAAATCCTTGATCACAGTGACCAAAAAGCGTTTCTCATTCTCTTCGCTCATGGCGCCAGAGATCGATCCAATAGCCCAGCACAATGTGTTCAGGTTGTTCCACGACCATTCCGTTCCTTCGACCTGAGCTGTCAATTTCTCCAGCATAATCGTCTCGGTGTCATCGTAGTTCAAGTGAGTGAGATACACTAGCGTTTCATGCATCGTCTTATACTGTGAAAGTGCCTCCGTGTCTTTAGTAGTCTCGCGTACGATCTCACCGTTTTCGTCTTCAACGATCAACACTTCCGACGGCTTCACCATTTTTGAGATCATCACGTGACGCACACGGTTCATGACTGGCGATACAAGCTCCCGTCGGCTACGGGACTGGTTCTGGAAGCCAGCAAGCGGGTTCATCTGGTTCTGATCAACCGTGTACAGATCGCGCGTGAAAAAATGCCAATAGTCCAAACAGATCTTGAAAATGCTGTCGTCGTCCACCTCGGCAATACACACAAGATAAGTAAAACCTGCCAGCAGCGCCTGGTGGGCCTCGTCGCCAGGTGCGGTGATTGGTCTCTCGATAACTTGGATGTGATACCGGAAAAAACTAGTGAAGAAAATACTCAAACGCTGAACGAACACCTCGTCCTGCTCCCAGAAGGGAGTGAATGTACTGCCCGGCGGCAGGATCTTGCCCACTTCGTTGAGCACACCCATATACAGCTGCACGTACACGTTGTTGTACTGTTCTGGGACATCGCGCAGCTGGGCGATCTCGCTCAAACAACTAATAGTATCGTTGCGGAACACACCCGTTGCCAGGAATTTTGTGACGAGAATTTGATGAGGTCCGTCTCAAAGATAAAACCGAGAGGAATCCAACTCAAGAAACGCAGCAGTGTCTGCAGCGTAATCTGAAGCAGCGGAACGTGTGTCGACTTGTTAAGCACGAATTCACATAGCTAAACAATAATATAAACAATTAAATGTCAGTAAAGCTCAGTTTGAATGACAATAGCGTCGACAATACCCACCTGGAAGATCTGTGTGAATTCGTGGTTAAGGCTTTCCTTCAGCGTCTTGGTCTTCTGTTCCGTTAGTTGGTCCTTGGAGAAGTCGAACACTTCTTCGCTCAGCAGTTTCAGAATAGTCATATTGTTTTCGCACAAGATCTCCGACGTCTTACTGGAGTTGACAATGTCCGTGATGAACGACGGCCAGTTCTGCGGCCACTCGTGCTTCAGTACCTGCACCAGCACAAGATCCATCTTGTTCACGAACATACGCTGTCCACGTAGTGTCGACTCGTCCGACGACATCTACAAGATAAAAACACATTAGAATCAAACAACTGTATGAAAAATTCATCCAACGCACCGACAACAGCTTGCCAACGATGTAACTCTTGATGCCTTCACGCTGATCCTTGGGCAGAATCTTCCAGCGGTAGCGGATAGCGTCCTCCAAGATCTAAAAATCACGATCACGCACTGTCAGTCTCTCGAAACGTCCTCTGTAATCACAGCTACTGCACCTGCAGCCCGAAGAACTTGGTCTGGACGCTGTTGGACTGCTCCAGGATGTCCGAGGCACGCGTCCACGAGTCCTGATGCTCCTGCAGCGCCACCATGATCTGGTTGGCCACGCGTTGGTGGGGGCTCTTGGGGTCGTTCATGCACGCCACCACCTGGTCCAGTGCCGCCACATCGAATGGCTGCGAGAAATCCAGCAGCTTCTGGCCCACAGCTTCCATCTTGTGCTTGTTTTAGTCTGTTTTAACTCCTAAATGAGAGTAACATCCACAGCGTCAAAGTCAGCGTTTCCATCCCTCTCGACAGCGTAGACCAGACCGCAGGCACTGCAAGGCTTTAGCTCTGCTATTACAGCTTTAATTGCTGCAATTGGGCGGTTTAAACACTGGTTTTAACACGTTTTCGCCCGATTTCGTCGCTTCCGCACCTTTTCGACGAGAACTCTCCCCCACGAAGATCTGGACGCCGCTGTTTCACGCACACACGCAGCCACTGATGGACAAGAGATGAAGACGAAGTTAGCTACTCAAGAGGCCCTAGAGACGGCTGGGGAGCGCCACACGCACCGAAAGTTCCGCTCTGGCTTGCGCTTTGTTTTGTGCTTTTGAACTTCTGAGCGAGCCGGAATCTTGCGCTCATGTGTCCTGATTGGTCTAAAATATCTTCACAGCACTCAACGATTGGTCATAAAGAACCAACGATCTACTGTCGAATGAATGGCAACAGCAGATTATGTGGCGTACACAACCCTGTCAAATTCGTTCGCGCAATCTTCAGACAAAAAAGGCGCGTTCGTTTCCTTTGACAGTCGCGCATCAGGCTCATCGACGGCCTTCGACTGCGGACTCTAGTGCCTTCCCCACGCGTCGTCGTGCTGCAAGAACACCATACACGTGTGCAGCAGACGATAGTCTATCTATCCACGTAAAAACGACCTTTAAACTCGCAGTATTGACTGCAGAATCTCTCATTTAAGATAATACAACCCTTAAAATGCGGTCTCCAACCGAATTGCGCGTCGAGAGCGACGCAGCGCCCAGTAATCAGCAGCAAGAAGAGGAAGGAAACGCTCAGCCAAGTGGCAGCCTCCAGTTCCACGTAGACAAGGAGGAGGAACAGGAAGAAGCACAAGAACAACAGTCGCCAGCGCGTCCTGCTGTTGCTGCTACTCCAGCCACTGTCGCAGTCCCTTTACCTAATAGACCAGCCACTGAGCCCAATACCAAGCGAGCGTGGCACAATGGGAGTCGCCAGCAGCTGCTGGAACGAAACACGGAGTAGAATCCGACGCTTTAGTCAACAACAGCCTGTAGTCTGTGAGTTTACGTTAGTTATCTCTTGTTACTGGAGCTTACAATTGCTCTGTGTGTGTGCTCTGAAGCTGGTGACGTGACGGAGGCAACTGGTGCAGTGTCGACTCAAGCCAATGTGGACTTTGCTGACGAGATTGAGAGTGAAGCTGCTGAGATTCGAACGCTCATTGCTCGGACTGCACAGTTGTGGTCTGCTGTAGACCGAGCTGAGCATGCTGAAGATCTACAGATGGTACCACAGCCTCCTTGGACGGTTTCCCCGTTGCATGCTTCGTTACCTGCTCAGTATGTGTGTGAAGATGACAGCACGTTGAGCAGTGATGATGAAAGTCGCCATGAAGAAGATGAAGGAGAGAATACCGAGACTGAGAGTGTTACTGACCTCACACAGCAGACCATGGAGCAAAGTGGAGATTTTTTAACGGATTATGAAGCCGAGTCATTGAGACAGACAAGGTTCGAGGAAGATACGATGGTGCGGACATCGACGCAAGAAGAACACGATATGAATACTAGTGATAGCAGTGGCGAAAGCGAGGACTCTGATGAAGAAAGAGACGCGTTGGAACACGAAAGTGGACACTTGCAGCTGGAGCAAGGCGAAATTATGGACGCTTCAAATCGCGCTATCAACGCATCGAAAGCTCACGCTATTAAAATGCCATGCTGGGAAATTTTATCCGTCTAGGCTTTCGAGAGAATATTACACGCGCAGCACTCGAGGCTGGCATACTAGAGATTGATCACTACGACTCTGATTGCGATTGGCCTACGTAGACATCTTTATGTCTTTGGTCAAAATGGTGTGTGACGCACATGTAGATGTCATGAATGAGAGCGACGATTTCGGGCAAAGCTGGGCGTCACACGCTGATAACCACGAACAAATCGACGCGAACACGTCGTTCGATTTAGAGCAGCGTTCATTCCTTCCCTTCAAGTGGCCAGTCTTTGACATGGCTCAATTCGAGTTCGGAAACGCACGTCCAGGAACGTGTTTCAATAGCGTATGTGTGCTGACGAATCTGCCGAAGGTGTCAATGGATCGTACAGAGGAGCTAATGGAAGTTCTCTCTTGCAACCTGTTTTGCATGATTGGCGATCCTATTCAAGTGGTCATCCCGTCGGCAAGCTCCACAGGGCGTACAAAAGGGCACGCGTTTCTCGAATTCGACGACCCGGATATGGCAAAGAGATGCGCATTGGCAGTTGATGGGCTAACGTGGGGGAGGGGGCCTTTTGGTAGGATCAGAGGCAACTTGTTCCGCCAATATCAGGTCAAATCTCCTGCTGAAGAACTACGGCCGACATTCTGTTAGCGACAACGAGTCGTCTCTTCCCGACTCGTTTCCAGGCATCACAGTGTCTGAATCATTACCGGATGATACTCCTCTTCCTGCCCCTGCATTTGAGCGCCATGGAAATCGTATAGCAGAGCGCTTTCGAGACCACAATGATGCAGTTCAACAACAAAACTTATTCTGCGATAGTGATGAAGATAGCAGTGATACGGGCGAGTGGATTGTTAGTCGCCAGCTCGAGTATGCACAGTTCAACCCTTCGCAACTCATGGATCAATCATCTGGCAGCGTGGACATACGAGACCAGTACGATCATGTTCAACGTGATGGTATCGCAATGCAGCTTGGTTGGGACGATAATGCTCTGAATGGAGGGTACTCGATGCAAATGTCAAGTGAAGGAGGCGGCGGTGACGATGGACACAACGAAAGCTTTGACAGCAATAGCGCTCTTGAACTGCAAGCAACCGACGAAGAGAAACTGATGGACGAATCGCTTTTCGATGACCTAACTCGCGAAGGTAGATACAATGATTCAAGATGTTCACAACGCAAGTATCATTGTCTTCAGGTGAAGCACAGGCAGCTTCTTCGACTGTGGCATCAACTGCATCTGTCGTGGCATGTGAAACCCTGGGTATGATCGAACAGTCTTGGGATGAAAACGAAGGCAACGATGGCGTTGATAAACCGTGGCGGAGGTATTGTGAGGACTTGATCGTTCGTAATCGAGAATTGCAGGAGCAGATGGCGTTCGCACGGCGCCGGATTGTTCAGTTGAGCCACAACAACCAAAAGTTACATTTGCTGATCGACCGAGTAGAACGGGATCGTGATGGTCTGCTATTTGAAAATGACTTGCTCCAAACGCAATTGCACGGATACGAGGATCATGAGGAGCACCACGATTCCTTGATGAAAGAATTGGTTTCGTTGCGGAAACGTCTAAAGCAGAAAGAACACTTTCGATGTGAGAAGTCTGGATCCGCATCATCATACGCAAACAACATTTACAGCGGCAGTTAGTTCGCAACCATCCAATGCATTTCACGATATTCGGACAGCACTTGCTCTCTTTTCACGAACAGCACTCGCAAACTACAAAATGGACGAGTTGAAAGAGTGGGAGCACCTGCTTGAAACTACGCTTAGCCATGTGCGCTCCGCAAAGGAGGAAAAGGCCTTGAAATGCAGAAGAAACTGGATCGCCAGGTCGAGGAGCAGAACGAACTTAAGCTTTGTGTAATCTGCCTGTCGGACGAAAAGACCATTTTGTGCTTGCCGTGCCGTCATTTGTGTTTGTGCAAAGCCTGCTCACGCCGCGAAGAAGTGACTAAATGCCCAATCTGCCGCCTAGAGATCGAAGAGATTCTAGCTGTGTACTCCTAAGGCTTCAATTCAAGACCGATCACATCATGATCAATATTTATTTCATCAGCGCTGTAGTCACTTTACATCTTTCTCTTCGTTCATCATGAGATGGAAAGTGACCGTGTCGTGTATCATCAGTCGAGTAGAGGAAAAACGATGCAATGCTGTCTCGAGTGGATGACGTTGAGGTAGCCCTAGCACAAGCAATTAGAATTCAGCAAGCAACAGAAAAGAGTACGCATGACGAAGTGGAAACAAAAGAGGAAGACAGAGACAACTGGTGCCAAAATCCGTTTTGCCAGAAGGCGCTACAAAACTTGTATGCCAGCTACTGTGAAGAACGTACATGTCAGCAGTATCGTGCACTCAAATTGCAATGCGTAACGAATGCGGAGTCGGCAATAATTCGAGAAATGAACTTGCTCGGGCGAAGTGATTCGTTTATGGCTGTGAGAACTAGTTTCGGTGCGGAGACTCAGCAAAATTTGAGGAGCACAGATGTACCCGAGGCGAAGAAACCATTTATAATTCCACGTCGAAAGCGCCCCACAAATAATTCAGAGGCAGCAGCTCCACTGAACAATGAGCATCAACCATCCCATGGATCAACTCTGCCTCGAGAAATTGCAACCAGGTTTCGTAGAGCTGTCAGCGTTGATATACCAGGTCCCAGTAGTCGCAAAAGACAGTGCCTCGGATCTCGCATGCTGGTACCGATACATGTTGGACCTTCACGAGCCATAAATGTGCCAGCCCTTGCAGTATCTTCCCACATGAAAGCTCGGAGATTTCAGCAAGCTTTACGATGGACTGAAGCGAAGCGATATGATCGAAAGTCGAGGGTGGAACCAAGATCTTTTCGAGACCCGAACCAAGCAAATGTTTTGGCTGAATGTGGATGCTATATGCGGTCCGGTAACCGGTCATCACCACAGCATTCGATGCGTGGTCATCCTCGCATTTCGCGCCCACTCCATAAACCCCCGCCTACCACGTACACACAAACTCCACAAACGTCAGTGGTCAATAAATCCAATTCTGAAATTGAACGAGCGGCAACACGGGAATCACCTGCATTGCTGTCTCAATCTAGAGATGCATTGAAGAAATCTATACCGCATGAAGAGCAGCAGTCTATAAAGTATCGTCGATCTGAGCTCACTGGTGAGGTTGTCAATTACCACCGTTCATACTCCTCCCAATCACAAAAATTCTCAAATGGATTTTCGGATCACCGTGGTTATCGTGGAAAGACAAATGCCGCTCCATTAATGATGCGAAGAAAAAATCACACGTATACCGAGACGTATCAAAATCCGTATGAAGACGACGAACGATATCATGTTCCCCAGTCATTGTACAATGACGTAGGCTATCGGGTGAACCGCAGAACAATTCATAAGACTGTAGTCAACAGAAGCCACTTAAACTATCCGACTGCTCACCACGATGAGAATCGCTGGTCCACATCGCTGTGTCCAACTTTCTGTCCATTTCCTAGCGGAATTAGAAGCAGTAGCAACACTCATGGCAGCAACGCCGATGATAATTGTGTGGATTTATCATTCGATCAGCCAGAGTACCGGCAGCAGAACTTGCCTGCAAGTGTGCCCGTTGAGCGTTTCCCTGATGTGGTGTCTCCAGCACGATTTACTCCTGAAATTGGGATGGCTGGGACGGAACAAACTATATCAAGTGATACTGATGCGGATTACAAACCAACGTTTTCGTTTCACGACCCGTTCCTCCATGTTTTATTGTCGAAATTATCCAGAAGCTACCGAGTGAATTGAAGCCTGTGATGAATGTAACGAAAAAACCACGGAAATTGAAATGGTATATCGAATACATCAAGAAAATCGAGCGTGCTTGCAAACCCCACGTGCATATACAAATGAAAAGCTCGCAGATCGTGGTGATGGTAAAGAATCGTGTTTGGCTTAACCTGAAGGGTCCATCTTCTGTGGCATTATTTCGAAACGTCATCAAGATGATGAGAGATGAGGCGATTTCGTGGCGTTATATCAAGTTTGAGGTCGAGCAAAGTCTCGATCGATATCGAACCCGTCTAAACAAGGATGTGGATTTAAGCTACGTATTTCTCCGCGCATGGAACAACTTAAAGGATCGTCCAGGTGATATCTCACTACCACGCGGGTCAAACTACTTTTGTGGAGCACGACGTTATCACTGGAGTTTCATTGTGGGGCAAGTTGAAATTGGTAGTGGAAGTCACGAGGACAAGCGTAAAGCTTTCAGCCTGGCTGCAGCCAGTGCCGCAGAATTTTTACTTAAACTTGACGATGGTCAAAATGGCAACAGGTGGCATCCGCCTCCGCGAGATTTCAATTCGTATGAATCCAGTGATGACTGTGAATCCTTGTGTGTACGCAGAGTGAATGATGATGAACCTGTGGGTGCTGCTGCTACTACAACTGCGATCACACTAAGTGATAGCTCAGACTCCAATACTTCACCAGTCATCGTATCCCCAGGCGAGCAAATCGATAATGGTACCTTGCTTCGGATACAATTGTTTGAAGTATTTTTCACTAATTGCTTTGCTTGTTTTTGTAGATCAGGCGCAGACGAAGACCACTGGTCGGGTTGCTGCAGCGATGGTCATAGTTATCTCCTCTGACACTGAAGATGAAGATTTCACTCAGAATGATGCCGCGACTGCAACAGATACCAGCAATTCAATGCAACCATCGACTTGTTTGCTGTTGATGCTTCTGGAGAGCGGACCACAAGCACAGAAGCAACAGCTACACAACAATGCAACATGTGTGAGATTATACGCTTGCGCAAGCCTGAAAGCATGGGCTGCGGCAATGCCAGCTATCCAGCGACCCGAACAGGATCAGCCGCGATGCAAAAGAGGGAGCAAATACCCATGATGATGCTATCGCAGTTGGTACGTGTGCACTACCCTCCATTCTAACATGTCAGTCTCATTCAATGTGTTTTATCAATCTGCTGTAGATGCATCCACAGTAACGAAAGCAACACAAGTGGTGAACTCAGATCCCGAACCAGAGAGAGCTTCCCGACCTACAAAAAGGCTACGACGCATTTTCGACATGTTCCACATGAGCTGATTGAGTCATTTCCAAGTTGAAGCTCAGTGTAGCCATGTCTACACTGTAATTTCTCAAATCTGCATATCTCTGATTGGCGTAATGTTAAATGAAAATATATGATTGGTCAAACGATATTTGTCATTGCCACCATCGACCATGGTAAAGCTGTAGCTCCTGCACTCTCAACCGAGCTCCATGCCTCCATCTAACGCCTTAATTCGCGTTTTTTAGTCTGTTACACTGCACACGACTTTAGGCGACATAAAGATCGAAGTTTGCTGCGATACAGCTCCTCGTACAGCCGAAGTACGACCAAATTCCACTCAGATCGACACTTTTTCACAATATTTTAAATATTTTCGCTCCTGTTGCAGAATTTCTTGGCACTTTGTGCTAGTGGCGCCTATGACGGCACTAAATTCCACCGGTACACATAAAATCTACAGAATTAAGAAAAAATACCATTATCTCAACTACCTTGATGCTCCAGGAACATGAAGGGCTTTATGGTACAAGGAGGAGACCCGACGGGTACAGGCAAAGAGGCCAGAGCATCTGGGGCGGCACTTTCGACGACGAGTTCCATCCACAAAACAGAGTACGACACACGTAGGAGAGCTGTGAAGTTTGAGAGCTGACTGGTGGTTTTGTGAACAGCACAACTGTCGAGGCATCGTGTCCATGGCCAACAGTGGCCCCAACACCAACAAACAGCAGTTCTTCATCACGTACGCCAAACAGCCACACCTCAACAACGTATACACGGTTTTGGCAAGTATGTGAAGGTTCCTTTTTGCTTTATAGCAATCTGTGGTGTATGTACTCGCGGTGTGCGAGTTACTGTGATACGAGCTAATAAATACTGACTATTCCATCTCGCTTGACGTTTTCGCAGAGTCATTGATGGTATGGATACACTGGATGCCATAGAGAAGACGCCCGTAGACGCCAAGAACCGACCACTCAAGGAGATCGTGATCAAATCTGTCACTATCCATTCGAATCCAATCGCCGATATGTGAGGATGAACAGGAGCAGACCAATAGACAGTGGTAGCACGAAATGTTTAGTAGCATCCGCCGTGCACAAAACGCGTCATGAAGAGTGTAATATCGTCTGGCTTTTTGGTCTGCATCTCCGCCATCAGCTTCAGCTGCATGAGTGAATAATGGTGCTGCGTGATGGCCTACGCTGGAGCAAGTGTCGGTCCAGAGTCTGCTTGCCTTTGTGTCTCTCCATAAGTTCAAGTGACACGGCCATGTGATCAACACCACTAGCGTCTAGCGGGCCTTCTGGAGCTATTCGTCTCTTCCAGCGTGCGTTCGCGGTACTCCATAACTGCTGCAGTAGCGAATGGATACAGCAGACGTTCACTGACAACATCGTCTTCATCCGACGGATTTTTCTCGTGCATCTTTGACATGTTCACAAGCTGATCACATACACTCTGCAATCCCGCTCCTTCCGACTCCCACAACTCCGGAGCACCAAGTGCCGCTGTAATATCGTCCTTGTACACATTATCTCCCAGTCCGTCCGAGAATGTCAGACACACATCCCTTCTTGTAATGCAAAACTCTGCACCACATAATCCTTCACCACCACTTGCTCTCGCAAGTTCACGACCGTCGGTACATTAAACTCCCTCAACACGGCTAATGTCTCGTACACCACAGCTCCTTGTCTGACTACCAAACACTTCGAATCTCCAAGAGAAAATGTCATCAACCTGCCCGTCCACCGATTAAAGTACGACACGGCCAATGTCGTGGCTAGTCTGGATTTCCTGTGCTGGAAACAATTGATCCTTGCAGTCTTAATAGCATCCACCACTGCACCCTCAAAGGCAGCTTGGTCCAGTGGTTCCTTATTGTGATTTGTGAGTTCCTCTAGCACCACCTGCACACATCTCACGACTTCCTTTGATAAAATAGCAGAAGACACGGGCGTTCCGTCATAATCTGCCAGTGATTGACGTCCAAAAGGAGACGACACGCCATCTGCCACAATGTGAAAGTAATTGGAGGCTGCACCTGCATCTTCTCCATGAAATTCAAAAACTTTTCAGCATGTTGCAGTGTATCGTTCTCTCTCCATCTGAATCTGTGGTTAGCCACGATCGAAGCTCTTCGAATGGGATTATTGACCTTCATAGCCGTCGGGAGTCTCCAACCCCCTTTAGGACTTGATTTTTTCATGAAATTGTCCGAATGAGAACGAAATTTTGCCAGTTTTTGGTGTGTTTTAGCTGAGACTGAGTGGAAAACATCGGCAAGTGCTTGTGCAGCGGATGGCGATGGCTGGGGACGAGGGAATAAGTCTCCAAGGGACGAGGCGCGACGCTTGCAAGCCGAGAAACTGGACGAAGAGACTGCGCTTGGCGCTGTGAGCCACACTGGATGGTCTTCATGATCGTCCTGCTGCTTGGTCACTAGCACGGGCCGTGGAGGCAACGGAGGCATGGGAACGACGAATTCGGAGCTCGTCACTTGGTCGCGGAATGGAAAATGAGACTTTGCGCGACGTTTTAGAGTAAAGGCCGAGGTTTTATCGAGTGGGTTGTAACAGCAGCTGGCTTGGGTTCGGACCGTCTGCTCGGATTTAGTGGGCAGAGAGTGGCAGATAAGTTGGAGGCTTTGGCTGGCCAGGATGTCTTCAATTCCCTATTGGATTCTCTGATGCTCTCTCTCGTCTCGGTGGACTCGTCAACATGTTGGCCAGTTATTGCACGGCAAAGCGTGCAAAAACTCCCAAGGATGGAATTCGAGATGGTCCGCCGGCTTTCTTGACAAGGTGCCACTAGGTATTAGGACTCGACTGTAACTGTCATTGTTGCCAAAATGGCAACTCAATCAGGTCAAAAGTACACTCGAGTTGGTGAGGTTTTGCCAAAACCTCCAAACTTTTTGACTTAAAGTTGGTTCTAGACTTGTCCTTTGCAGTAGAAATTGGCCGTGCCATGGAATTTTACTCGTTACCAACGGCGACATGTGTACGATCGCATTGTTGTTTGGCAAGAGTGGGGGGCAGGCGGTTTAAGCAAGTCGCTTCATACCGGTAAAACGGCATCTGCTGGTGCATTTGTGTGGACATTGATTGTTTCGACCGCGAAGTAGCTATGCCGCGGGGGTAAACATTCAAGTTGTGCCGTCAAGAAATACAATCCGAAATACATTGTGACAGTGTGTTATGCTTACCAGTTTCCAAAATGGACCCCATCCCGACTGAAAAGGATTATGTGGCGGGCGCAGAGGCGTAAGGTTGACCATGATTATCATCTGGTCGTGGTCCGGACGGACGGCTCACTTTCGAAGTCGCCTGGTTCGAAATCAGTTCCGATATGGCTGTCAGTGACAAGCGGCGACTCTACCTCTGGATCGCGTACAACGTCGTGCTCTATGGTGCAATTGTGGTCTCCGGTGCCATTCTATTCATGGTCATGGTGGGGATGGTCGAAGTCGGAGGTGGTGACAAGGACGTCAAGGACGACTGGATCGAAGTCAATTCGCAGATCCTCAATGGTGTGTTCACATGGATGGCCATCACCAATCACCCGTTCTTCATCTACCGACTCGTCAAGATAGTGGAAGTACTGGGAATCCGTCGATGGAAATGGGTCCCTCCAATGGACAAACGTGTTCGTGCAGCGCGATACTTGACTCGCCATTTCCACTTGTGTTTGTCGATGAAAGCGCCCACGACCAGAAAATTGGGGACACGGAAGCTCAAAATGATGGAACGGACGAGGTGTATCTGTTGACGGAGCATGAAGAGACGGAGACACTGGAGGAGATCGCGTACCACCGTGAGGATGCAGAGAATCTACGCAATACGTTCGTGATGCTGAATTGGAACTGTCTGTTCCAGTACCCGATCACAGCAGTCATGTGGATCTACAACTCGGACACACGTCCTGGATTCGTCATTGGCATCTTCCTACCCCTCTCGTTCCTATGCAACTTTGGAGGCCAATACCGGATCTTCAAGCTTAACAAGAACATCAAGGCACGACGTTCTACTGCCGTTGGTGGACCGGATGTTGAATCCACGAAGCTGAGGAATAGTGTCACCTCCATCTAGTTTGTGTACATCTAGCAGACCTTGAAGGCCATGTTCACAACTGTAATCCCGAAGTCGAGACTTCATCAATTGATCAAGTCGTCACACTAGCATATTGTGAGCTTGTTTGGCGTATTCACAAAAAATCGGTCGTATGGACAGTGTCGACAGCAACCTGGCAGTTCGTGCGTGCTGTATCTACAAACCACCACGCCAAAAACCCTCATGGTCCTCGAGAATGTTGACGCTCATTTGACAATCATAGCTAATAGCAAGGTAATCAATCGACTTTGACTGCTTGATTTGTTGGCCACGTTTGCCACACGATGGTGATCACAGCAAGTTTTCACTGAGAAAGGCGTCAACGGTGGATATTTTTTAGTTTCTAGAGCATTTCCAAAGTCTCTCTGAAGCTGTCCAGATAGCAAGCCGTGACCATTTTGAACAAGACTGATGAATACCCATCGCGATCAAACGGATGATCCAGCTACACCAATTCTCGGCGACAACTACGAGCATTTTAGTAGCTCAAACGGGCGTTGGAAAACTGCATCCACTATTTACAACGCAGTATTGAAAGTTGTGATAGTCGTCGCAATTGTGATTCTCATCATGGTGAAAGCAGGCGCTCTGGATGTGGGTGATACGGATAACCAGGACAGTTGGGTAGAAGTAGCATCGCAAGTCGTGAATGGCGTCACTACTTGGATCGCGATCACTGATCAACCTTCTTACGTTTATCGAATTGTCATGGCATCACGCGTGTTGAAAGCTAGTCGTGCGAACTGGAACGAGAAAATGGATCGAAGTATTGATGCTGCACGTTACATGAACCGGCATTTCCCGCTTGTATTCATTGACACAACAATTGATCATGGCAACACTGCATTTCACTTCGACATTCGATGCAGCGATGGTGATGATGTTGATGAGAATTCGACAACTGAATTCATGATTGGGCATATTGGTAACATTGCATTCTTCTGCAACGATGTCAAAATTCTGCGAAATGCTTTCATCTTCCTGAATTGCGGTTGCTTGCTGCAGTACATCATGTCGGGATTTATGTGGGGCTATGACGCATCTTCACGTCCTGGATTTGTCTTGCCTGCTCTTCTTCCACCAATCATACTGTGCAACATCGCTGGAAAATACCAACTCTATCAACTTGACAAGAGAACCAAAGCCCTCCAGACCCAAACTGCTCGGCACCCTGGAGAACTGTCCAGCACACGCAACTCACTAGTTTCTCTTTAGACAATAAACAGTTTATATTGTACGCTCGAACAGTAGAGCCATCCTGCCAATTGTTGATCGGAATTTGTTTTCACTGATGACGTTTGCATTACGTCAAATCTTTTGTGCCAGTCAGGTGAATCAAACCTCTGTTCAGACAGGGTTTTCTGGACATATGCAAGTAGTACAAAGTGGAGGGTGGATGTTTGGATTGTGGTTTGCAAGTTGGGTTGTCACAACAGTGGACAAGAGGATCTTATTATCGAGCATTTTGACAGAAGGAGCTAACACACTATTGACTTGTCACAACTAGGTAAACCCAATGCTGTATATTGATTAAACGAGCCGGTAGGCAACTTCATTTCCAAATAAACCACTTGAAGCTGACGTCGCTGAGATCAAGCAACAAAATACTTTTCACCACGCCACCAAAATGCTCGCTCAAGATGACTCGGCTGCTACACCTGTTCTAGAACGCGAACATATTGATGATACGAAACGACATTGGAAGCTGGCCTCGGTGATTTATCATGCCGTGCTGGTTGGCGTGGTTATTGTCGCACTAGTGATTCTGATCATGGTGCAGGCTGAAATTGTGGACGTAGGTGACAGCGATGACCAAGACGATTGGGTCGAAATATCTTCGCAGATCATCAACGGAGTTTTTGCATGGATGTCGATCACCAATCAACCATTCTACATTCAACGGTTAGTGCTGGTAACGAGGGTGCTGAAAGCGGCTACTAACCAGGAGGCGGGTATCCGTGCAGCGCACTACTTGAGTAAGTGCTTTCCACACGTATTTTCCGACAAAAGTGCTATCCCCAACAACATCGTGAATGACGTCGAAGCTCGAGACAATAACAATATTCCAGTCACGTATGGGAACTCGTTGGACGAAAGCGAGGTTGGAGATATCGGGAACATTATTTTCCTCTTCAACGATGTCAAGTATTTAAAGAATACTTTCCTCATATTGAATTGCGGCTGCCTGTTTCAATACATCATGTCGGGCTACATGTGGGGATATGATGAATCTTCGCGCCCTGGATTCGTATTACCGGTACTGCTTCCGCCAGCTATATTATGCAACGTCGTGGGTCAACTTCGACTATATCAACTCAAGAAACGAAACTACCAGTAGTCCAAAATGTACCACAATGTCTGAAGACTTGTCAAGCACACGTAATTCACTGGTGTGATTCCGGACTACTGTGTAAACAATCAGAGGACATTGCACGATAGTTGCATGAAATAAAGCACGAACTGTTCCTGCAAAGTTGCAACCTTCCAAGTTTGTTTTCTCATTTTACAAGTGGCAACCCTTTGCAGAATTACAGTCTTCGCAAACAAATACTGTACATGTCTTGATAAAAGATTGTTCAGAGTAACTGCGCACTACATAACGCCTTGCTGGCCACGGTACATTATCAAACATGTATTGCATACAGAGTTTATCCAGGTTTACGTCTTGGATGTACCGTACTCTACGGTCCGTATGGCATTCTAAAGGATGCGAGTCATACGCTTGCAGTGGAGGATGGAAGAGGTGACGAGGTGACTGGTTAAACAAATCTGCATGGGTTGCAGTCATACAAGTTGTAATCAAACAGTTTTGGCAGTGACGGCCCGAAATGATCAAAGGACAAGCATGGGATCATTGGGATCAAGTGGACAGTGACGTGCGGTTACTAATGAAAGAAACTAAACTTAAACCAGTATGTTGATGCTCAAACATCATGTTCAGATTCTCAATGGGATAACCAATGGAACGACACTCGGTCAGATCTACTGATATAGCTGCTATGAACCCCAAAAGCGAAAAAGTGGTACCGCAACAACTTTCGTGAAAACAACCAGGCAATTGAAATACCTGTTTCATTTCCATAAAAGCGGACTGAAACACTCATTGTCAATTTAACAACTTCGTTTAAACAAGACGGCAATGTACCATCCCAATCGAACACCTGCACCAGCCACGCCCATTCTCGGGGATAACTATGATCATACCAGTGAACCAGATCGACTGCAGAAACTTGCGGCAAAAATATTCAACACAACATTGGAAATTGTGCTTGTCGTCGCAGGTGTAACTATGTTGATAGTGCAAACAGGAATTCTACCTGTGGGAGATAAGAAAGCTCAGGGCAATTGGGTGGAGATATTGACCCAGATCATGAATTGTGTTTTCATGTGGAAAACTATAACCAACCATCCTTACTATATCGTCCGATTGGTGATGGTGTCGCGTGTGTTGAACTCGAGTGATAAGCACGGCGGCAAAAAATGGGGACCGGATATTCGTGCTGCCTGTTACTTGTGTCACGAATTTCCACTCCTGGTTTTCCACAGAGCAACTGTATTCGACACTGACGTCGACAAATTTGAAAGTCAATGTCACGACGAGGGCATCACAAAATCTACCGAATTGCAGACCTCGAACAAGGAAATTAGTCGTCTCGGGAATTATCTGTTCCTGCGCGACGACATCAAACATCTACAGAGGTCATTGATCATATTGAACTGTGGCTGCCTTTTCCAGTATCTTATGACGGCGTACATGTGGAGTTACAATGCAACTTCGCGTCCTTCATTTGTGATGCCAGCTCTGCTTCCACCAACGATACTATGCAGTGTTATCGGTGAATACCGACTCAAAAAGCTTAACAAGAGAGGTGAAGCCAGGCAAATGATAATTGCAGATGGTGTTCCAGTATTTTGTGAGCAATCAATCACACGGGCCTCAGAGTCAACGCATTCATCATAAGCGGGTTATGCCACGTCCCAACTCAATGAAAAAGTTTGTGAAAAAGTTTGTCATATCCAGAATCTTCCCAATCATGGTCGAACCCACCGAGGAATCGCGTCAGATCAAGCCAAAGACTGCTGTATACCTAAGTATTCTCGTGTCCTTGCTCCAACCATTTCAAAGTGGTTGGTCCACATCACAGCTTAACTTGACTCAATTTAACGACACCGTTGAGTGTGATTCACGTCCTGTGGCTGAAAACACGTGCCTCATGTTCCCTGGACACTCAAAACTCGAATGGACTTTTGCTGTGAACGCGTGGATCTTCGGTGCTATGTTGGGTAGTTTGTCCTGTGGTAGATTCAGCGATAAGTGGGGGCGCAAAAAGTTGCTTTTTGTCAACTGTGGAATTATCACTGTGGGTGCAATTGTCCAAATGAGTGTCTCGAATATTTGGCCGTTCGCTGTTGGCCGATTCATTGCAGGAATTGCATCAGGCGTCGCCACAGGCACAATTGGTGCGTATGTGAACGAATTATCACCGCCAAATCTGCGCAACGTGCTTGGTTTGGGTCTTCAGATCTCCGTTACGTTTGGCATCATGATGCCAGCAGTGGCATTCTTTTTCGCCAACACTAGCAGTGGCTGGCGATTTCTTGCTGGATTCCCGTTGGTACTCGCAGCATTGTTTTTGACGTTTGCTCCATCACTTTGCGTGGAGAGTCCTGGATGGTTATTGATGAAGAATCGTCGAGAGGAGGCTGAGCATGTTATCTCTCGACTTTATGGCGTGGAAAACGTAAATACAGTGCTAGCATGGCTTGAGACAACTGGCGACAACATGGAGGGTCTGATCGATGGGAATCAAAAGGATGAATCGCTGTTCGACCCGAAGTATTATCGACAATTAGCTGGTGCTATCTTGCTGTCGTGCTCACAACAACTTTCAGGTATCAACGCAGTTTTTTATTACTCCAACAGTATTTTTGCAGATGCAGGCATCTCGGACCCACGTGTGGGCACGCTTATTATTGATTTCATCAATATCTGGCCAGCGTTTTTCACGGGTTTTTGTTATCAATGGAGGATTCGAGCAAGAGAAACGATTAGGGAAACCAGTCACAACCGACTGGCGATTCTTTTATATTTGCATATTAGGGAGTAGTTAGATCTACTTTTAGTGGGAGGAGCAGTGGTTTCAGATCCACCTTCTCCGAGGATGACTAGTCATAACACTCACTCTCTTTTAAACCAACAAAAGCAGAGCAACCTGACGACCTTATCTTACTGGAGCATCTTCCTTCCAACCAGCTTCCTCGTGGCAGACGCGTACGACGTCAGGGAGGTCCTCTTCCGGTGTACGTGGCACCATATTGCAACATAGTAGCCTTCGTCGAATTAAGAGGCTTCGGTAAGAATGAGTGATTGTGAAATGATAGGGACAGCAGGTACACCTAAGCAACAGCAGCCTTTATCAGCTGAAGAAGTGAATACACTTCGATCTGTAATTGCCGAGTTTGGCGGGGTCAAGGTGCAGCTTGCAAAAGTATCCTCCGATCAAGTGAGTATCACAAAAGGAATGGAAGAATATGCACTTAAGAGTGACGAACAGCACCTTGCTAGCGCGCACCTATTGAAAGAAAATCAGACGTTGCTACAAAAGCTGGTAGTGCAAATTCAAACCGTGACTAAACAAGTTCAATCAGAGGTAACTAATATCAACAGCCGTGTTGAGAGGATCATGATGGAGATCCAAAAAATGAAATCGGAGACAAATCTGGCTGTGGACAACATCAATACATTGAAGGATTCCGTCAATGAAATCAAGCCAGGTACACTTGTTTTCGATAAGGAGGATTTGTATCCTAGTTGGGACGTGACAGGTCCTACGTCCGATCATACTGTTGAATATGAGAAGGTGGAATTGGAGAGGCTTATTGCGAACTGCTTGAAGCAAAAGGAAACTCCCATTTATGGAGGAGAAGACAGTGAAGACATTGAAGTCTATGCGTTGAACATGATCATGTGGTATGGGGCTTACGGATTGCACTTTGGAAATCCACAAGTGAATGTACGTGTTGGCCAGTTGGTGATGAATCACACGAAAGGAAAGGCTAAACAGTGGATTCTGAGAGACTATAAAGGACCTCGCACGTGGACCGCAATGGTGAAGGGAATGCGAAGTCGGTTCGTAACAAAAGCCAAAGAAGAAGAGTTGGTAGCCAGTTTTTTTGATTGTAAGCAAGGAACGAAGTCTTTGGATGCTTACATTGATGAGTTTATTCGTCTGGGCAAGACGGATAACGTGTCTGAACACTACAAGATGATCCTGTTTAAAAAAGGTTTAAAGTCAACTAAACTTCGAGAATTATTACAGGTGGGAGAGTTTGATTCATTGGAGGACCTCTTGGATGGCGCTCGCGGTTTAAATCCCAAAGATAATGAAACAGATACTTCAAAAAAGCCATTAAAGAAGCAACCTGCAACACCTACTGAAGCGAAACCTCGAGGTCGAGGAGCTCCACGTTGTACTGCAAACCGATGCACGGAAGTAGGGCACACAGCTGAGAAATGTTGGGCATCACACCCTGAGCTGAAGCCCCAATGGCTAGTGAATCGGGAGCGAACGGGATACAATACTGTAGCCTCTGCCCCTTCCAAAACATCTGACGAAAAAGACCAGCAATTATGGGATGTTTTAGCCGCAATACAATCTGACTTATCGAAGATCAAGGCTGATTTAAACTAGAGAGTCCTGGAGATGGCGTCCCAGGACTCCAAACAGCCAATGACCATCTGGTCTCATGGGTTTTCGACCCTGGTAAGGTGTCAAATGCAAAGTACTTCAGTGAGACTTCTTGTCTCAATGCAGACTGGAGTAAATATCTAGTAAAAAACGTCGGTGGTGTTTGCAAGAATCATATATTCTGGGGTACCGCATTTTTTGATGAAGGAGCCGATTTCTGTGGGGTTAGCGAAGATTTCATCGCAAGAAATGGACTACAGAGTTACGTGGTAGATCGTGGAAAGTTTCAGGTTACATTTGGTAATGGGAAAGGCGAAAGTATTCCAAATCGGACCATTTCACTCAGTATTTTTGTTGATGAAATGACAGCTTTCGATTACGAATTTAATGTGTGCTTTATTCCGAACAACTGTGACATAATGATGGGGGTGCCTTGGAAACGAAAAATGACACCAATCATTGATTGGAGTACAGATCGAGTATACGGCACCGATGAATATGTCAGTTTAGTTCTTAAGCATGGTCAAAAGCCCCCTTACAAGAAAGCTAAACGACAGCGGGACTTCGATGATCGTTTACCGGTACTCAAAATCGGAAATCGCCGAACGCAGCAGCCAAACAAGATACATGTCCTTAAAGGCTGCTCGAAGAAAACTTGCTACATCAGCAAGACACACGGGTTGACCTGTTTCATATCTGTAAAACAGGCTAAAAAGCTTGCACGAACCAAGAAGTGTGAATTTATGGTTATTTTGCCTCAAAATACTATAAACATGCTCTATTCAACGTTTAAAAATGGAAGTGACTTTACTTCTGTGGAAACCAAAGCATTTCAACAAGTGCAGAATCAAATTAACTCAGTGATATCCAAAACCAAGGAAAAGTCAGAACGCCAAGTAGAGACGAACCTGAACTCATTTCAGGATAATCCGGCATTTCCATTAATCAAAAGGTTTGACCCCATATTTCGAACAAAGTTGCCAAAGGGGCGACCTGTACATGGAGAACACGAAATGGAATTGATGCCAGGGCATGGAGCAATATTTCGCCCACAATGGAGACTTAGTCCTGAACAAACAAAAAATTTAAAGGAATGGTTAAAGGAGATGTTGGAAGCTGGGCTCATTCGTCCAAGCATATCTCCACATGGAGCCCCAACGTTTTGTATTAAGAAGCCGGTAGGGTGGAGAATAGTACATGATTATCGAGCAATGAATGAAAGACTATTCGTCAATCTACACCAATGCCACGCAAAGATGACATTTTCGATCGGATGGCAGGATGTCGTTGGTACAGTTGTTTTGACCTACTATCTGGGTACTATCAAATACGAATGCGAGAAAAGGATATACCGTTAACCGCGTTCCAAACACCAGAAGGGCTATTTGAATATTTGGCTGTGCCCATGGGTTTGAGTAATGCACCGGCTACATTTAACCGTATAGTGACGACCATTTTCAAAGACATGAGTGGATGCGTTGCTACATATTTCGATGATATTTACGTTTTTACGAAAGATGAGGACATTAATGTTCACCTTGCGGCCGTTGAACAAGTTTTCCAGAGATGTTTAGATCGCCAATTATATTTAAAATTGGCGAAGTCGACAATATGTAGCCGCGAAATCCCATGTTTAGGTGATTTCGTGGGTATTGAGGGAGTCCGAATTGACCCCGACAAGGTGGCAGTAATTCAAGAGTGGCCTGTACCTCGAACAATTAAGGATCTTCAATCGTTTCTAGGTACCACAGTCTACGTGCAGCGATTTTGTCAACACTACGCCGAGCTTAGTGCTCCACTTTTCAACCTTATTAAATCGAAATCAAAGGTGTTGGTCTGGACACCCTCGACTCAAGCGGCTTTCGAAGCCCTCAAAACAGCTTTATGTCGAACGCCAGTGTTAGCACTTCCTGATTTTACACGTCCTTTTCGAATTCGGACGGATGCGTCACAATTCGCAATCGGTGGGGTACTTTTTCAGAGTGAATCACTCTTAGGGGAGGTCGAGAATGAAACTTATAGAGGAAATCACTCCGAGATAGCACATCCAATAGCATACACTGGACGGAAGCTAACTTCGGCGGAATTGAATTATCCTACACATGAACAAGAGATGCTGGCAATTATTCACTGTTTGGATATTTGGCGAGTGTATCTCATAGACGGAGGGTGCACAGTAGAAACAGATCACCGCTCCTTGGAAAAAGTTCTTACACAGAAGAGCATTAACCGTCGTATCTGTAGATGGTATGATAAATTAGCAGATTACCAGTTGAAGTTTAGCTACATTCCGGGAGAAACTAACACAGTCGCCGATGCATTGAGCCGACGAAGTGATTTCGAGATTGATTTCTTGGCGTTGAAAACAAAACAGATGTATGCCATGAAAATGCTAAGTCCAATTTCGCTAAAAGAATTAATTCGCAGAGCTCAAATGGGTCATAAAGATGTTGTGAAACAGTTAAGAAAAAATAAGAAGCCAACTTTGCCCAATGCCGACCGATTTCGATTTTCAGAAAGAGAAAATTTGGTACATTATGATCACAGAGGGAAGTCTCGAATCTGGATTCCCGAGGAAAATGAAGAAATTCAAAATGCCATACTATGGGAGCTTCATGACAGCGCTATCAGCGGTCACCCAGGTATAGACAAAACGACACAGGCAGTGCAGGAACTGTTTTATTGGAAAAATATGCACAAGCGTATAAGTCATTACGTTAAAACGTGCCAGACGTGTCAACGATCAAAAGGAAGAACAGGGAAAGCACCAGGTTTACTTCGACCATTAGAGACACCAACGGGGAGGTGGACATCGATAGGGATGGATTTTGTAAGTGGTCTTCCTATCAATGACAATGGAAATGATGCGGTGTTGGTGATTGTAGATCGACTAACCAAGAGAGCCCATTTCGTGGAAACCAGTACGAAGTTATCGGCTCCCGAGTTGGCTACATTGTTTTTAGATAAGTACGTACGTTATCATGGTATTCCACGAGACATTACGTCGGATCGTGATTCAAAATTTATTTCGCACTTTTGGCAAGAGTGTGCAAAAATTACAGGTACAAAACTACGAATGTCAGCAGCGTACCAACAAAGGACGGATGGGCAAGTTGAACGTGTGAATGCGATATTGGCGACGTATCTGCGTAGCTACGTTGGTGGCTACAAAACTAATTGGGGTTCGTATCTGGCGCTAGCAGAATTTGCGTACAATAGGAAATATCAAGATTCCATCCAGATGACTCCTTTCTTTGCAGATTTGGGGTACAACCCAACGATGCCGATTGATTGTGACGTTCGGTCAGCAGATGCGTCGGAATCTAAACAGGCAACGACATTTCTACTCCACATGGAACATATATTACGTGAGCTCCAAGCTAAGGTGAGAATTTCAGCTGAAAAAATGAAATTGCACTACGATAAAGGTCGAAGAGATCAAACTTTTAATGTTGGCGATATGGTACTAGTGTCGACTAGAAATCTCAGCGTTGGAAACTCCGGAGCAACGAAACGGAAATTAGCACCAAAGTGGATAGGTCCGTATGAAGTGATTGAAAATGTGCAAGGAAGCACGTCATACCGGCTAAACCTTCCTCAAGAAAGTCTACTATACCCTGTATTTCATACGATGAATTTGAAGCTATTTCGGAAAGATAGTTCATTATCTCGGGACAACATCGTACCCACAGTTCGGTTGAAGGATGGAACAGAGGGTCATCTAATAGAAGATATATTGGAGCATCGATTTGGAGATGACGGGCTTGATGAATACAAATGTAAATGGGTAGGAACGGCCGATGATATTACGTGGGAGCCAGCATCAAATTTGCAGTCGGTGCCAGGATTGATCAAACGTTTTCTAAGAAGAGCCAATGGACTCAACCCGCGTGGTTCAAAACGATTACGAACCAAACACTCGTCAACAAACTACATCAGAGAAGGTCAAGCATCAACAAAAGCGGGACCGAACAAGGTGACAGAGATTCACGTTATGGTTCCAGCATATCAAGGAAATTCATGTGCGGATACAATATGGCCTTTAGGGGAGGTCGTGTTATCAATGGAGGATTCGAGCAAGAGAAACGATTAGGGAAACCAGTCACAACCGACTGGCGATTCTTTTATATTTGCATATTAGGGAGTAGTTAGATCTACTTTTAGTGGGAGGAGCAGTGGTTTCAGATCCACCTTCTCCGAGGATGACTAGTCATAACACTCACTCTCTTTTAAACCAACAAAAGCAGAGCAACCTGACGACCTTATCTTACTGGAGCATCTTCCTTCCAACCAGCTTCCTCGTGGCAGACGCGTACGACGTCAGGGAGGTCCTCTTCCGGTGTACGTGGCACCATATTGCAACAGTTTTTTAGCTGTTCGATTTGGTAATCGCAACATGATTTTATGGGGTTTACTTGGTATGCTGGTCATGGCTATTGGCATGACATTGGCCTTTCTTGTCGATGTGCCAGCACTTTCAATTCTTTTTACGGCGTTGTATGTTATCAACTTTGGGGTGACGTTGGGTCCACTTGTGTGGGTTATGACGGCTGATATTTTCCCGGATTCGATCCGTGCAAGTGCGTCTTCGTTGTGTATTGGCATCAACTGGTTCTGCAACCTGGTTGTGGGGGTATCGTACCCGTATCTGGCAGACGCTTTAAAAGACTTAAGCTACGTGCCCTTTGTAGTTTTGCTAGCTCTATTCTACTCTATGGCACTGAAGTTGGTACCGGAGACGTCGGGCAAGACAAGCGCGGAAATCCAGCTGGAGTATGAGG
Organism: Phytophthora palmivora; assembly: GCA_008079305.1. Classification (NCBI taxonomy): domain Eukaryota; phylum Oomycota; class Peronosporomycetes; order Peronosporales; family Peronosporaceae; genus Phytophthora; species Phytophthora palmivora. The sequence goes on from VOQZ01002271.1 coordinate 28,317, forward strand.
AGCGTCGTCACAAGAGCACACGTTAGGCCTTACGCAATTTCTCACGTGCAACGCGAAATCGGAAGTTCGTTAATTATGGGGCAGCTGTGTTATGACACTACACTAACTACACGAAAACAAGGAAAGTATAATTATTTGTCTACCCAGTACGGGTTCAAAGTGAAGTCGATCTAGTTTTTAGTATTCTACATTTCCTCGTTGATGTTGCAGACATTTGCACAGATCCAGTATTAAAGTACCGGTAGCATATTAATTGCGTAATTTGGGTTGGTGAAGCTGTAAATAACCTGGGAGTCTATGCTCTGTAAGGATGAAAATGCTAGCGTAGATTGCAGAGCTATACGCAAGCTGGACTCGGTCGTCTGCGAAGTATGTATGCTGTGGTGGTTTCTTAATGTGTTGTGCAGCAAAATCTTGGCCATTGTTGAAGTATGCATCTCCAATTTGGAAACGATTATCAATGGAAGTATTTTTTGTTTGTCCCCGTGTAGATTATACCTACGGAATTTCGTTCTTGAATGGTGTAGTTGGTCACTCTTGATTTCACTCTTGTTTTGACATTCAAGCACCAGCTCTCAATACGCAAATTTTTTCAGGACTTCCTCCTATTGTTTATATACAACTGAACTCTCTTTCTTACTCGTCACACTTCTAAACGTCTATGCAAATCCCATACTTTAACAGCCATGGAACCTGAAAGAATATATATTGTACATTTGCTTTTTGCAAAAAGCGGAGTTATTCCAAACTAATTTGCCTTTGCAACTCTGTTGCAAAACGCGGAGTTCCTGTGGCCTGTCTTTCAACAGCCTGCACACTACTGCAGTCAACCAGACACAGGCACACAGACTATAGACAAACAAATATACCGCTGTTCATGTTAACCTCTAGGTTGCCTTTACTTCGTCGAGCAGCTCCACCTGTTGTGATCGTTTTGACCGCAGTTTCAATAGGAACATGTTCGCTTCACCTTCCCGACTTTCTTGCTGGTATCACCATTGCTAGGCAGTCGACTCTCATTCTTCCTCCTAGGCTTCGAGCTGACCTTATGTGGACGATGCTGAAGGTTGCTGATTAGCTCTTCACTAAGAACTAATTGGGTACCAAAGTCAGCCTCAGCACCATACAGAGCAGAGTAGACACCAATTTTCAAGCAGTCATCGACAACTGTAAACGCTCTGTAGTCCAATCGAGACAGTTTAACGCTACAATGAAATGCTTGCATGGAATGTCATTTTGATCAAATATGGTGCAGGCACAAGGTACGTGCTTCGACGTCCGCGGCTCGCATGTGGACGGAACACCAGATTGTCGTATACATTGTGGTTTCCATTCGGCTCGACGATGTCCAGCGATTGCCTTTTCCAGTTTATCGGCGCACATTTAGTCAGATCCTCCGCCGGCGCACTGGTACATGTACTTCCGCCTAGGTTTTTGCAACTGGCTTTACACCCATGTTGCATCGCTTTGGATCACGACTTCTGGTCTGGAAGCACTCGCCCGCGACAATGCTGTCAGCCTCCACAGGTGGCGACGACAATGGCGTCAACAACTTCGCTACAAAATTTAGATGACCATTGATTGGCTTTTCACAGACCTATGAGGATGGATGTCATGACACTCATATCCTCAAACTAAAGGGTACTCGACATCTTATTAAGCCAAAAAAAAACATTTTTGGCGAGTATGACTTCGTTGGAATGCACTAAGCGTCCATAGGACCGGAAGAACGAACGTTAGGCGTGGCCATGAGTATCCAAGCGATAATTTGGCTGGACTCGACTTCACCCCTTACTACCCTAACCTTCTCCAAGCAAAGGCCAAATTTGGTGTAAATTTCATAAGAAGTACCAAATTTAAACCAAATATTGACCCTAAAATTGGTAGCAGCAGCGGCCCTTGCTCCAACCTGGAGTCCAAGTGTTTCCTGGAGCTCCGTGTTTGCATCATAGAGTCGAGGAACACCGCTTTTTTCAACAGAGTTGCAAATGCAAATAGTTGGAATTACAACTCCGCTGTCTGCAAAAAAATAGATGCTTTTCCGGTTACCTGGTTACGGTATGCAAAATTTGCAAACGCATGATAAAATCAACGAAGATACACAATCCTGTTAGGTTCCTGACGATCAGATTCTAGTAAAAACGACATAAACCAGACTGGTCACCAGCTCCATCATCCAGCTGTGATAAAGACACACACAGGCCAGGTTCATGTGTTTTTGTACTGCAGTATGTTGCTTTGCTATTTATTAGCACTCATTAAGCACAAATCATTGCTGGAACATGCTGCTACCACAAAGAATATGTAATTTAGAATCAAACATCTGTAAAATTTACACTGGAAGGGGAGACAAGGGCGAGTGAACTCGAGCCCACAAAATTCAGCCAAATTATCGCTTGGATACTCACGGCCACGCGCTTGTTCATTCTTTCAAATCTATGAGCAGGTTCTGTGCGCACAGAGCATTCCCATGAGATCATACTTGCCTGAAAAGACATCTTTTTGGTTAAGGTAGAGGTCGTTTAAGGATTTAAGAATCATGACATCCATCCTCATAGTACTGCGCAAAGTCAATTAATGACTACCTATTTAAAATCTATGTTCTTACGTACTGCGCCTTTTAGAAATATGGTCAGATTTGGATCAGAGCTGCCTGGTTTATCACGAAGCATATGGGACCCAAAATAAGATAAGCACCGAGCCTCACATCGTTAATACTAGTAATTCACAACGATTTCAATATGTATTTGTAGAGAACTGTGATTTGAGCAACTGCTCCCAATCTTGATTATGACAATTAGTGCGTCCGTGCACTGTATGGACACTATGGTGCCATAATGGTGGAGGCAGCGGTGGCTATCAAGAACTATCGATTTGCTATTCATCTAATCTAACGCCCCATTTTGCAATTTGCCCCTAGTGCAACAGCTCCTCATCTTCAGATGCGTTTGTGCTACGTTCTATTCGTGGTTGCAGTTGCGGTTCTCGTTCCCTGCGAAGCTGCTACAACTGCAAACAACGCGCAAGTAGTGCAGATGGCGTCAGCTCAAGGATCGCCACCAAGTAATGCTCCACAGAAGAACAGTATCCAACATCGATTTCTGCGGAGCGAAAAAAACACAATCGACCAAGCAGAGGAAAGAACTCTATCCAACCCGGCGACTCTCGGTGACCTTATGAAGATTGACGATCTTCTCAACGTAAAGTCAACAAAGGAGATTGACAAAGCGCTCTTCGACAAGGGAAATCACATATTCAACAAAATGCTAAACAACCCGGAATTTAGAGTCGAAATTTTCTCCAAACATATTACAGATGCAGATCTAACGAAGTTCAAAGCGATATGGAACTTATGGAGGACGGCGAAAGGGATCAAATTTGATACAGAAGAGGTAGCAAAAGCCGTACGAAATCGACCCAGCACCATTTAGACCCACCTTCATTGATTTTGAATAGCGGAAGTTAATCTACACCTTTTACAAACTTCCAATAGAAGGGAAATCTCAGGACTGCATACTTTTACTCTGACCTTGGAAGGTTTCCAGTTGTCCAATGCCAGCCATGCGGAGCTACAGCTACATGAATAGCAACAAAGTAAATTGATGATGATGAGGTGTATTGAATTAGCTAGGAATTCTAATAACCCTTCTACCTAATCGGTCGACTAGATAGGTTCGCAAGTCTCGATTGAACTCGAGTCCTGTCGCGTCCGCTCCAATGCGAGCGAAGTAAATTGACATCACGCACGAGCAATTTCACGGGGTGCGGATTTTTTCATTCTTTTAACGGCTATTTTCCATTCCTGGTCATTTTGACTGCTTTTCATTTATTATTGGCTATTTTCCATTTAAAGGGATTAATTGCATTTAGAGAGGTTGTAACGGGGTTATACCCCTGATAGGGTACCGCCTCTATTAGTAGATATACTTCTGAGAGTATTTGTTTTGTGAATACTCAGTCGTGGGTGGTGTGGACCACACCACTGCCACGTAGGTCGGGTGGCTGAGGGCCAACCAATAGCTTTTGACCTACTTTTATATAGAAATATGAAGGAAAATGTAGTTATCGCCTTCTCCCTGCCCTTCTTGTTACAGGTCGTTGGCGAAAAACTTAGCACACTAGTCACTCCTTCTGCACCTAAGTAGGAGTTGAACATGGGCGACACCCCAAGCACGAGGCTTAACGATGGACAACCAAACGTCCCTGCTGGCCTGACCGGGGATAGGGATGACTAGGAGGAAGCGTTGTCGGCACCGACGATCGGCTAGCCCCGTCGGCTGCTCCCAGCAAAGCTCGGTTCATGCACATGTGGTGAAGCAGATAAGAAGTTTTCCGACTTCGATCTTGTCCCGTCAATCGAGATCAAGAGCAATCCCTCCTGATAGTGATCCTCGATATAGTGACATTCACTATAGTGACCAAGTGAATGCATGCGCTATCATCCCCGTCCAAGACGATTGTACCCACGCGATATCGATCTTGGCAGGTAATATCGATTTTAGTTTTATTATAGGTATTATGGAGCCAGTGCGGTATGGATAGCCACAGATGAGAAGCATAAGATATTAACCATTAATTCAGAGTTGTTTTTACCTTCTACTTCGCAAGTCTTCCTTCATCTACGCTATTCCGGGTAGGGATAAACAAGATTGGTCCTCCCGACGTCACGCAAGATCAAGATCAACACTAAGTGGAACCCCTACGCCCAGATTGCTTGGCTAGATGTTCGTCAACCCTCAAATCTCAAGACCCCGCTATAGGAAGCGGCAAGCACGTATTGGAACTATTGGATAAAGGTCACACACCGACCACAAGACCCCCCCCCGAGCTAAGATCGACACTGGTCAGAGCAAGATCGACCAAGTACAACCAAGATCGAAGCTCGATAACTACACGGCGCGGCGAGTAGAAGTATCCCCGCTGCTGCCACCTCTCCCGCTGTCCTGTCAGACAGCAAGATCGACAACAAGCGCGTCTATCGAGATCACCCGAGGAGCGATCTAGTCCCACCGACGGGTACACAAGGTCAAGTAACTTCACGGAAGATCGGAGTACCCCCTCCGTTAGTCGGCAGTTCGGGCGCAGTGTGCAAGAGGACTCATGCGATCTTGCGATTTCGCAGAACCACTTAGCCACACACATGCAGCGGACTGAGTGTCCTTCGTCCGTGGACACACACGGACACTCGGTCTCTCGGTCCCGACGCTACTAGCGCGCCGCAACCCCCGTGGTCTCTCTCCACGGTCCTGCCGCCCTACTTATCCACCGCCCTCATCTTGTGCGGGTCCGACCCATTGTTCACTCACCCTTATGGTCGACGCTTACCGCCGTAGTGCTAAGCTCCGACAACCCGTGCGTTCGGCGCAACTAGCGTATTAGTCTTCACCTGTTACTCTTCCTGTAACAAATCTTGACTGAGGGTCGAGTCGGCATGCCGCCGCTCGTTGCCCCCACCTACGCAGCCCAATCCGTCGCCTATACTAAACCTAGCACTTGGCGTCATGCCTATCCTACTGAACCTCTCCCTCTTCGTGTCGACTCAACATCTACGCGGCCTCTTGGCCTCACATACGCTCTACCGGCGTCGCCTCGCCTGCCTGTATGCTCTCTCCTTGCTTCAGCATGCGCGTCTACCCTCCTGCGATCTACTACCGTCGCATCTTCAACTTTGACCGCCGTCAGTGGGTGGCTCCAGTCCTCTGGATCACCCCGCCCCGTCTACCTCTCTTCACACACTCGTCACAGACTCCACAACTGTGGGCCACGCCACACTTGTCGCCAAGCCAAGCGCCTTTCCTAGCTCTCTGTGCACGGGGTGTTAACAGGACACCTAACTACACGTCATCCCCGGCAGTAAGATCGTCCTCGATCTTACCTGCGTCTAGCAATTCTTCATACTCGTCAGTGGTGAGCTACATCCGGCCAGTAGGCTGACCGGAGTGGACACCGTACTCGACTTCGTGCTCTAAAACATATCTGCCAGCTCTGTTTCTTGCGCGCCGCCTTCCGCACTCAACAATATGTCCTGCAGTCTCCACCTGCAGAAGTTCTAGCATTGGTTTGGGTCGCCGTGTCCACCCACGTCCCCGCAACATCTCCACTGCTGCTTGCACACTGGTTTCCCCTGTTTACGCCTTGTTCTCCTCCGACCTCGGCACTACGTCCGAGATCGGCACTGGTGCATCTACAGCACCGTCGTGGCCTGTATCCGTCTCGTCTCGACCATCTTCGGCTTCTGCGGACGCTTCATTATCTTCTTCCTCCAGTTCTCTCAGCATCCTCTCTGCCACGCTACCCAACGAAGCGCTCGGGCAACTGCTCGACACTAGGAAACTACAGTGTACTACCATGTGCTCTCCTGTATCTTCGCGCCGCACTTTCCAGTTGTCGAAACCTGCATCCCCTACAATTCGCGCCGGGCCGCTTTCCAGTTGTCGAAACCTGCATCCCCTACAATTCGCGCCGGTCCCAACCACTGATGCGCTAACTTCGTGATTCCTCTTCCACGTGGAGGTCGTAGCACCCACACGAAGTCGCCCACACCGAATGCCGCTTCTTGTCGCACTCTCCGGTTGTAGTACTTCGCCCTACGGCGTTGGTCCTTAGCTAGTGCCTCTTTCACCGCTTCTGTCGCTTTCGGCATGCTGTCCATCATCAGCTAATTGGGGCTAACCCCGTTCCTGAATGTCGTGCTCCGTTGTAAGCGTAGGTGGCACACGGTCCCAATCGTCCTGTGCCTCCGAAACAAACAGCGTGACCATGTCCTTCCACGTCCTGTGGAACCGCTCCACTAGGCCGAGTAGTACCGGCCGGTATGGCACTGGCGTAACTTGTCTCGCTTGTAACTCGTTAACTAGAGCTTCAATCACTTCACCGTTCAGTTCGGGCGCACCATCCATAACTAGCTCGCGCATCGGACCGTACATCAGAACTATCTTATCCATAATGAACTTGGCTATGCCCTTCGCAGTGTGGGTGGGTGTCGATGCCACCACGGCATATCGCGTAGCGTAGTCCACGGCGCCCACGACATACCGGTTGCCGCTCGATGTCACCGGCAGCAGCCCAGCCACGTCAAGAGCCCAGCGATCTCCAACAGCACCAACGCCTTGGCTACGGAGCGGTGGTATTATCTCTCGCGGTCTTGACTTCCTTGTGCCGCAATCGCGACACGATCTGACCCAACGCCTGATATGCGCCCTCACGTCCGGCCACCAGTACCAAGCCGCGATTCGTGCATATGTCTGTGGTACTCAAAATGACATGCAAATATCGAGTCGTGACTCTCACGCATCCCATGCTGACGAGGGCCATTGGGAAATCAAGGAAAACAGTTGGTACGAACAACGCGGTGAAGCGTTACCACTATCACAGTGATCGTGTGTACGAACGTCCCAACATTGGATGGATTGACGACGGTAGGCAACCCGTGCGTGTTGTGCGTCTACGAGCTGTACGCGCGCCGGAAACGGACACACTGCCGACGGCGAGAGTAAAGGTGCAAGAGCAGTGGTGTGATATCAAGCTGGATACTGGTGCCCAGTACACCGTAGCTGGTGAGTCGTGGAAGTGGTTTGGCGTCCAACAAGAGGGTCTACCGCCAGTCGACTACGATGAAGGATTCACGGGCACCGTGACCAAAGTGCTCGGGGTTTGGAAGTTCAAGATGGGGACACAGTACGGGCAAAATATGACGGTGGAAACGTTGGTGGTTGAAGGCGCTGCGGATGAATTCTTGCTCGGAGAAGACTGGATTGCTGAGCAACGGAGAGAAGATTGACTTCAATGCGTGTGAAATGAAGTGGTACCAAGGAGATGTCAAGAAGATCGTGCCGTTCTCCTGTACGAGTGATGGCCAGCAGCACAGCCAGGTTATGGCAGTGCGGTCAGTGCAGAAAAAGAAGGTTTGCACACAGACCTGTCACAACGTGGAGTTAGCGGTGGCAGCGCTTGAGGGTACGATGGGGACCTTCTTGCCCTCCCCGCGCAAAGAGCCACACCTGTTGTTAGCTCCAACATTGGCGACGGTACGTGATGGCAGAGTGATCGTGATAGTGCTCAACCTGGTAGGACGAACGACGAAACTTCTGACGCGCGAGAAGCTCGGAACGTGGGCACCCACAAGCGACGACATGACGGTCATGGAGTTTGGCGGCGAGTTGAATAGAAGCCGAGTCACTTGGCTGGAGAAGGTGTTAGATGCTAACGCTAAGCCGCTCAGCAACGAAGACGAGTTGGACATTGGTTACATGAGCAACAAGGACAAGGGGCTGTTATTACGTCTGCTACGGAACTATCCTTCATTGATTGAGCCAAGGAAGGGCTGTCCACCCATGACAACCCTGGAAGTGGAGCATGCGATACACACGGGAAATAAAGCAGCGATTAAAGTCCGAGTGAGGCGACACGCACATAGTGAACAACAGTTGATCGACGAGCAGGTGGGAAGTATGCTGAAGGACAAGGTAATCAAACCGAGTCATAGCGCTTGGGGCTTTCCAGTTGTCTTGGTTAAAAAGAAGGACGGGTCGGCGCGCTTCTGCATCGATTACAGGCTCTTGAATGCGATTACTAAGCGCGACATGTATCCCTTGCCCAGAATTGATGATACCTTGGACAATTTGCACGGAGCTCGCCGCTTCTCGAGCCTTAATCTACACGCGGGTTACTGGCAAGTTCCATTCGCGGAGGGAGACCGTGATAAGACCGTATTTGTGACGAGGCAAGGCCTGTTCCGATTCATTCGCATGCCATTCGGGTTGGCTAATGCTCCAGGCACGTTTCAAAGAATGATGGACGCGGCGTTGAGAGGGCTTACCTGGGAGAGCTGTTTAGTGTACCTTGATGACGTCATTGTCTTTTCGAGGGGCGATATGGCTCGTCACATGGTGGAGCTGGCGATGGTGTTAGTGAGGTTGACTGAAGCAGGGTTGTTGTTAAAAGCCAGCAAGTGTTCGTTTGCCCAAGAACGGCTGGAGTACTTAGGGCATGAATTAGACGCCACAGGCGTCCGACCGATGGGAAGCCTAGTGAAGAGCGTGCGAGAGTTTCCCGTCCCGAAGAACACCAAGGAAGCAAAGCGCTTTGTTCACATGGCAGGGTACTACAGGAGATTTGTGCCGGGCTTCGCAAGTACGGCGTCGCCGCTGACGAGGCTGCTGAGAAAAGACGCAGCGTGGTGTTGGGCTGAGCCTCAGCAGGAGGCATTTGATTACCTGAAGTGTGGGTTAACAGAGAGACCAGTGTTGACGTACCCAGACTTCACGCGGCCATTCAAGTTGGTGACGAATGGATCGAAGATTGGGCTGGGTGCGACATTGACACAGGACCAAGGAATGGGTGAGCAACCAGTCGCATACGCCTCAAAGATGAACTCACCGACGGTAGCGAAGTACAGCACTACGGACCTGGAATGCGCTGCCGTCGTGTGGGCAGTCAAGTTATTCAGGCCGTACCTCTACGGGCGCAAGTTCGAATTGGTCACTGACCATGCGGCGATGAAGTGGTTAATGACGTCGAAGGACTGGAGCGGGCATTTACACCGATGGGCTCTCCAGTTACAAGAATATAACTTTGACGTCGTCTATCGACCGGGTTCAAGCAATATGGTGGCTGATGCGTTGTCACGTGCTCCTGTGAACACTGTCATGGTCGTCAGACCAAGTGCTGAGAGCACAGAGTCAGTCCGGGAAGCTGAGGAGACAAATGGGGAAGAGCAGCTCACGGACGAATTGATACGTGGTCGCGAACCCGAAGATAAGACGGTAAAGAGGTTGCGACGAGAAAGGCGGTACGCTGGCCGAGAAATCGTGGTACTCGACGAATTGGTGTACATACGTGAGGATGACGGCAGCCTACGAGTGATCTTGTCGGCGTCATTACGAGCCGTGGCACAAGATGAGGGCGGTGGATAAGTAGGGCGGCGGGACCGTGGAGAGAGACCACGGGGGTTGCGGCGCACTAGTAGTGTCGGGACCGAGGGACCGAGTGTCCGTGTGTGTCCACAGACGAAGGACACTCAGTCCGCTGCATGTGCATGAACCGAGCTTTGCTGGGAGCAGCCGACGGGGCTAGCCGATCGTCGGTGCCGACAACGTTTCCTCCTAGTCATCCCTATCCCCGGTCAGGCCAGCAGGGACGTTTGGTTGTCCATCGTTAAGCCTCGTGCTTGGGGTGTCGCCCATGTTCAACTCCTACTTAGGTGCAGAAGGAGTGACTAGTGTGCTAAGTTTTCGCCAACGACCTGTAACAAGAAGGGCAGGGAGAAGGCGATAACTACATTTTCCTTCATATTTCTATATAAAAGTAGGTCAAAAGCTATTGGTTGGCCCTCAGCCACCCGACCTACGTGGCAGTGGTGTGGTCCACACCACCCACGACTGAGTATTCACAAAACAAATACTCTCAGAAATGTATCTACTAATAGAGGCAGTACCCTATCTGGGGTACCCCCGCTCGAAAAGATGCCTACAGTAGTCTGGTGTCTCCCTTACAACCATCAACTTTATTCCAAGCAGTATGAGTCATCAGCTCTTTGTCGGACTCGAAGTAGCGATCGCCTTCGTACACTAGAAAATATCACAAAAATACAATAACATCGCTCAGATTATCATCCCGATTACATCATACTTGTGGTCTTCCGCCTGGAATTATTCAAATACAACACGTAAAAGAACGGGAGTCTCAATTACAGTTTGCCAAATCTTTCATTCAGCATCAAAATTATCCAAGCACGACTTGTTCAACTATTTTCGCTGACATCGGTGAAGAGTCAAGGTCTCCCCGTTGTAAAGGTGATCCTTAGCTTAACGAATCACTACACGCTAAAATAACCACGGCATTCCTCTCTGTAGCGGCGGTGACGCGAGCAAGAACACTCGACTATATGTAAGTTACTGAGCCGCTCACTATGGATATTTCATCCCTCTCGAAGCAGCCTTGGAAGATATACAGCGTCTCAAAGGTCTTGAGGCTCGCTATCGTTAGTTTCGAAGCTCATCCGCGTGCCTTGTCATGTTTAAAAACAGAATCGAAAGTAACAAATAATAATAATTCGGGGCCATGCACCATCCGCACCGCAATCGTGCATGTGTTCATAAAACATGCACGATTGCGGTGGGGATGATCCACAAAATGTATCGGTACATTCAAATATATAGAACACTTATTGATACTGTAGTGTGCACCATTTCAATTTTAATGGTTCACTGCATACACAACCACGTTCGTGGCCCAGATGTACACCACATGCACGATACATTATTGTTGTACGTTATTGCTGCTCCGTGAAGTGAACTTAGCTGCTGGAGTCCAACTTGGACAGGCACGCACCCAAGAAGTTGGAGCCGGTCTCGCAAATGCTCATTACGAGGATTGGAAGAGACGGAATCGGATTGGCAAACGGGAAGCGGGAACTTGGCGGTTGTGGCGACGTGAGGTTTACATTGCACTAATTGTGCATAATGCGCGACATGCTGTCCCCACGATTGACAAGTATTAAGACAGGTACATGTAAGTAATGATGTGCATGGTATCCAAAGTACCGGTATCGAGGTGATAGACTTTGATACTGTACATATATGTGCTCCATCCTGTGATTCACGGGTCGTGATCACCGACGGACGACAGTACCTTACACCACTCGAGTCGAGAAGCAAGACAAGAAGGAATACCGTTCATGTGCCTTTCGATTGTTCCTCCCTTCCCAAATTCCAGTTGGTTTTGTGTCCCCGATCGGAGATCAACCAGGATTCCTGGCTGATCTTCGACCGTGAACAGGAACACAAGCCTCCAGCACACTTCAGGCTGACTAAAGAATTAATCACTTTTCGTTTTTCTCGCCGTTCACCAGTTCACCCGAGTTCCAACTTTTCTGATGAAGATCAGCACACTCCTCGGTGTTATTGCTGTCTGCCTTGCCGCGACGGAGGCACAGAAAACGAAGGAGACGAAGGATTCAACTCCAGCTCCAACGCCACTGGTGACGATGCCGGAGGAGCAATTGGACCCCACACTGCAAGACAACCTCCAGGAAGAAGCGACGCCATCTCCAGAGAAGCAAGTTGACTCGTCGACGCTATCGCCGACCCTACCGTACGACCAGGTTGAGCCGTTCGAGATGCCGGAGCCTTCTGAGTCTACGGTCACTGAAAAGGCAGCGATCAAGTTCAGGCCGAAGCTCCACATCGCCAATGGGTGTCACGCCTACCCTGCTGTGAACGAAGCTGGTCAAATCAGCACGGGAATCAAGAAAGCTGATCCTACAGGCGCCGCATGCGGCGGTTCAAAGTTGGGAACGCAAGTCTACGGCCGCTCTGCTTGGTTCGGAAGGGTCTGGGCTATCATGTACGCATGGTACTTTCCAGATGTCACCCCGGACTGGGAACACGTTATCGTTTGGACGAACAACCCGAACGTCACGAACCAGGTCATTCTGGCCGTCACGACATCAAATTCTACCGGTGGCTACACTTCTCAAGTGCCGCCTGACGCATCCATGGTTACCGGCAAGAGTGTCAAGGTCAGTTACAAGAACAACGCGCTGGAGAGTACGACCGAGGTAGGCGACAGCCAGAACCTCATCTTGTGGCATCAGCTCACCCCTGAAGCTCAGGAGGCTCTCAACGATGACCAGAGCTTCGGTGGCGTGAAGGTCCCCGTGAACGACGACTACTTCCTTCTACAGCTCGGCAAGGCCTGGCCCTTCGACGAACAGCGTTAAATGTGACTATATAGACATAGGCCACTTCAACGAAATCAATTCAGCACCTTCAATTTCTTATTAAATTGCAATAACTTTTGACAGATACATCAGTAGTTTTTTTTACAGTTAGTAGTAGTGGTAGTAGTAAAGATTTTATTGATTATACCTACGGTATCCTCATTAAATCCTATTAGTTTATGTGGTGCACATCATTCATTGTTTCGTGCAACCTTCGTGCTACCTCATCTCCCTTCCCTTCGCTCCGACCTTCACTCTTCCATTTGCAAGAGAACGAAGCGAGGGAGGGAAACGACATGAGCGCACCCATCGACGACCTGCTGTACGGCGGCGACGACTCTGGGGACGAAGATGAGATGAACAGTACGTGCCTCTGCATCTCCTCTTTCCCCTCATACCTTTTCCGTATCTAACAGCGCTCTGTCCGCCTCAAAACGTCGTAAACCCCGCAGCCTCCATTCCCATGCGCTCGTACTCTGGTGTCCCTCTCGCAGGGGCTGTAGCGCCCCCAGGGGGTCTTTATCGCCCGATACACTGACCACGCCAGTATCCAAGCCTCTCACGCCTTCCACTGCCGCGACGCCCATTCGGCCGCAGCCTCTGGCCCCTACACCTGCCGTACCCCAAGCCAAACCATTAGCGGCCGCGACGTCCGTTCAGACGCCTGGATCAGGACAACAAATGTTCCAGCAGATGTTCGCACTGCTGAAGCAAATGCTCCCCGTGGAGCAGTACGCAACGCTGCACTCGGAAATGAGGAAGGGCAACGGCAACGATATTAAATCTATTGTGGATATTATCAAGCGGATTGCAGGCGATGCAATCTTTTCTAGTGTGATCCAGAAAATGGATCTCACGCGGACTTTCCCGACCAATAATGCGACGGTGAAGCACTGCTATTTGAAGTTGAGATGTGGCGCTGGACTGATGTTGTTGCTGTTGGTGTGATAGGGAGCTTTTAATGCTGTTAAACCGGAGCCCGGGCTACGGGAGTGCCGACGTCCACGTCACCAGGATCTGTGGGCAGACCAATTGCGGCGAGGACCACGACGACATCGCCGAAGGTTACTGCGATTGCACCGAACACGCGTCCTATTGCTGCTGCACCTCCAACACTCGCTGCGGCCCCAGTGGCTATGCCAGCGTCGATTGCGGCACAGGTTAATAGGCCAACAGCTATCCAGCCACCACTTGGGACGATCAGTACGCCGCCAACAAAGGCTGGAGTGAAATCGGAGCCAACTACTGCAGGGGCAACTACAGCTACTAGTTTGTCTCCTAATGTGACGTCAGCTGTTGCTCAGTCGAGAAATGAAGCATTGGAGAAGATTATGTTCGCGAAGCGGTTGTTGTCCCATGCAGCGACGTGCTCGCTGGGACATGGCGTTGCCAGGTTAAGAAGTGCGATGATGTTCGTCGTGTGTTCAAGCACAGTCTGTCGTGTGGAGGTACGAATGGGTGCTCGCATTGTGAACAGCTTAAGGGATTGGTGAAATACCACGCCAAGGAGTGTGCGGTGGGGATTACAGATCACTGCTCGATCCCATTTTGCGATGGCTTGCGGCGTACGTACGCTCAGAATCAAGCATCGTTAGCGGCGAAGGCGAAAGCAGCACAAACTACTGGTGTCCTGCGTGGGGTAGGCAGTGATGATGACGATGATAACACACCGCTGTCTTCAGCAGTAAACAAAGCCAAGAAGAATGCAAAGGCAAAATCACCAAAGAACACAGCTAATCGAGGTGCAGTTGCTCAAACCCTCAAGCGTAAAGGGTCGAATGGAAATCTTGCAAGGACTAACAGCTCATCTCCAGGACCTTCATCATCGGTGGCAACTCCAAGCATCACGGCCGCAACTCCAGCGGTTTCCATTCCAGCCGCTGCCAAACCACAGCAAAAGAATGTTACTGCTAACATGACACAGGAGTATGGTCGACTGTTGCAGCTAATTCTTCACGTGGAAAAGTGTACAACAAGTGCATGCCCTGTAGGCGAGGAGTGCGCAGAGTCGAAGATGATCATGAAGCAGATGAGTTCTCCAAACCCGCCGGTATGCATAGTATACTTTATCTACAGGACATGAGTCGGGTTCTAATGTTTGTTTTTGATGGAATCAGGCTCGTGCTAAAACGTACAAGCAAGTATATGGACACTACAAGACATGTCTGGTGAAGAATAACACAGCGAATTGCCCAATGTGCAAGATAGGGCTGTTGCCGATTTTACCAGCGTCTACAGGTACTATTCCAGCGCTATCGCCTCCCTCACAGATATTGAAACCGCCTGGCCCCCCAGCATTAAACACTATCATTCCAGGATCAGCAGTGACTTCTTCACCGTCTGTAGGGTTGAACAAACGCAGCAGTACTGCTGTTTCACCAACTCCACGTCTCCATTGAAGAAGCCGCGTACGAATTCTACGACTCAAAGAAAAGCTACAGCTGCAGAAGTAGCAGCCCAGAGCGCTGCTGCGTCAGAGTTGGTCAGCCAAGAATTAGCCAAGCTAGCGTCGCTGACATCCGTAAGGAAGCTGATGTGCTTACTCATACTAGCATTGAGCTGGGCACAGAACGGCGGATCATGATGGAGGGCGGTGTTCGTCGTGCACGCATGGCGGAGCAGCTGCCGTGCCAAAAGGAAGAGTGGGTGGAGAAAGACTTATTAATTCTGAGAAACTGCGTACCCAGATGCGTGAGGTTGGTCGGCGGTCAGGTGTCGAGCTTGGAGGTCAAGCGAGCGAGGTGATGGCATATGCTCTTCATGAGTACTAAAGCAAGTAATCGAGGAAATGGTGGAGATCTCGAAGCAGCGTGGCGACTCGCAAGCGCATTCGCTGGAGGCATTGCAAAAGGCACATCGGATTGGAGCGATGATGGATGGGCGGCGTGGGGGTCACATGGAACTAACTGCGACGGATATCTTGCGCGTAAGCTGCGAAGACTCATTTACGAAGTTGAGGCAAGAGGATCTGGGATTACGTTCGCAGCTTTTGGAGGATGCTAAGCGCGAGGAGCAAATCGAGAAGGAGCGTGCTAAGAAGCGCAAGAAGGTGGACCGCAGCAAGCTGAACCAGGATGAGCGTGACGAGGCAGAAATGGATGTAGAGGAGCTGGCTGTGAAGGACCTAAAGGAACGTCTGCTGCAACAAGACAAGAGCGGGATGTTAAAGGTGGATGGCCGCGTTAACGAGAGTATTGTTGCGAAGTATGCACCTCGCAACAACGACAACCAGGTGACGATGGAGGATGCCAATTACTGGCTGCTTAGTCAGAAGCCGTACATCCGCCCGAAGCTCTTCGTTCGTGCAGAGGCCGCTCGGATCGTGACGAAGGCGATGCTTTGAGGTTGCGGTCAAGTCGCACAGCAATCACGGCACTAGGCCAGGCATTTCAAACGATGGCGCAGGCAATAAATTAACAAGCACCTGCTCAGCGGATGGCTCTACTGTTGTTCTTGATTTACATGTCTGACTATTCAAAGCGTGAGTGGATCGTACCTCACCCTTTTGGCGGCTTCGGGGATGTTTGCAGTGCGGAACGCGTACACATCCGACTCAATCATGGACGCACCTGAAGAATAGGCAGAATAGGACACCGAGTCAGTGCATACAACATCTTGTGTAGTGTGTACTTCACGTAGTTATCAATACCTGGAATGACAGAGGAGTCTGCAACGTAGATATCCTGACCATCATTACGCAACTCCACGAAGTGTGTGCGTTGTTTTGACAACCTTGGATTTGAGTCTAGGCGAAGATGGCAAAAGTTACCCAATGGGCTCATAGCCATGTCCACACCTTTGTATAGTCCCTCCCCCGTCTCCACTGCAATGTGATAGGCGTGCACGGACACTTGATGGTTGTCTTGCCGCCATTTCTTCAATGTCCCCATTGACCAGAGGTCCACCATGATCTGCAGTAACATTAGCATCGATTAACCATTGCCACCCACC
>VOQZ01002272.1:0-11780 GCA_008079305.1 Phytophthora palmivora
TTGCGCGCCGCCTTCCGCACTCAACAATATGTCCTGCAGTCTCCACCTGCAGAAGTTCTAGCATTGGTTTGGGTCGCCGTGTCACCCACGTCCCCGCAACATCTCCACTGCTGCTTGCAACACTGGTTTCCCCTGTTTACGCCTTGTTCTCCTCCGACCTCGGCACTACGTCCGAGATCGGCACTGGTGCATCTACAGCACCGTCGTGGCCTGTATCCGTCTCGTCTCGACCATCTTCGGCTTCTGCGGACGCTTCATTATCTTCTTCCTCCAGTTCTCTCAGCATCCTCTCTGCCACCTACCCACCAACGAAGCGCTCGGGCAACTGCTCGACACTAGGAAACTACAGTGTACTACCATGTGCTCTCCTGTATCTTCGCGCCGCACTTTCCATTTGTCGAAACCTGCATCCCCTACAATTCGCGCCGGGCCGCTTTCCAGTTGTCGAAACCTGCATCCCCTACAATTCGCGCGCGGTCCCAACCACTGATGCGCTAACTTCGTGATTCCTCTTCCACGTGGAGGTCGTAGCACCCACACGAAGTCGCCCACACCGAATGCCGCTTCTTGTCGCACTCTCCGGTTGTAGTACTTCGCCCTACGGCGTTGGTCCTTAGCTAGTGCCTCTTTCACCGCTTCTGTCGCTTTCGGCATGCTGTCCATCATCAGCTAATTGGGGCTAACCCCGTTCCTGAATGTCGTGCTCCGTTGTAAGCGTAGGTGGCACACGGTCCCAATCGTCCTGTGCCTCCGAAACAAACAGCGTGACCATGTCCTTCCACGTCCTGTGGAACCGCTCCACTAGGCCGAGTAGTACCGGCCGGTATGGCACTGGCGTAACTTGTCTCGCTTGTAACTCGTTAACTAGAGCTTCAATCACTTCACCGTTCAGTCGGCGGGCGCACCATCCATAACTAGCTCGCGCATCGGACCGTACATCAGAACTATCTTATCCATAATGAACTTGGCTATGCCCTTCGCAGTGTGGGTGGGTGTCGATGCCACCACGGCATATCGCGTAGCGTAGTCCACGGCGCCCACGACATACCGGTTGCCGCTCGATGTCACCGGCACAGCCCCCAGCCACGTCAAGAGCCCAGCGATCTCCAACAGCACCAACGCCTTGGCTACGGAGCGGTGGTATTATCTCTCGCGGTCTTGACTTCCTTGTGCCGCAATCGCGACACGATCTGACCCAACGCCTGATATGCGCCCTCACGTCCGGCCACCAGTACCAAGCCGCGATTCGTGCATATGTCTGTGGTACTCAAAATGACATGCAAATATCGAGTCGTGACTCTCACGCATCCCATGCTGACGAGGGCCATTGGGAAATCAAGGAAAACAGTTGGTACGAACAACGCGGTGAAGCGTTACCACTATCACAGTGATCGTGTGTACGAACGTCCCAACATTGGATGGATTGACGACGGTAGGCAACCCGTGCGTGTTGTGCGTCTACGAGCTGTACGCGCGCCGGAAACGGACACACTGCCGACGGCGAGAGTAAAGGTGCAAGAGCAGTGGTGTGATATCAAGCTGGATACTGGTGCCCAGTACACCGTAGCTGGTGAGTCGTGGAAGTGGTTTGGCGTCCAACAAGAGGGTCTACCGCCAGTCGACTACGATGAAGGATTCACGGGCACCGTGACCAAAGTGCTCGGGGTTTGGAAGTTCAAGATGGGGACACAGTACGGGCAAAATATGACGGTGGAAACGTTGGTGGTTGAAGGCGCTGCGGATGAATTCTTGCTCGGAGAAGACTGGATTGCTGAGCAAGGGAGAGAAGATTGACTTCAATGCGTGTGAAATGAAGTGGTACCAAGGAGATGTCAAGAAGATCGTGCCGTTCTCCTGTACGAGTGATGGCCAGCAGCACAGCCAGGTTATGGCAGTGCGGTCAGTGCAGAAAAAGAAGGTTTGCACACAGACCTGTCACAACGTGGAGTTAGCGGTGGCAGCGCTTGAGGGTACGATGGGGACCTTCTTGCCCTCCCCGCGCAAAGAGCCACACCTGTTGTTAGCTCCAACATTGGCGACGGTACGTGATGGCAGAGTGATCGTGATAGTGCTCAACCTGGTAGGACGAACGACGAAACTTCTGACGCGCGAGAAGCTCGGAACGTGGGCACCCACAAGCGACGACATGACGGTCATGGAGTTTGGCGGCGAGTTGAATAGAAGCCGAGTCACTTGGCTGGAGAAGGTGTTAGATGCTAACGCTAAGCCGCTCAGCAACGAAGACGAGTTGGACATTGGTTACATGAGCAACAAGGACAAGGGGCTGTTATTACGTCTGCTACGGAACTATCCTTCATTGATTGAGCCAAGGAAGGGCTGTCCACCCATGACAACCCTGGAAGTGGAGCATGCGATACACACGGGAAATAAAGCAGCGATTAAAGTCCGAGTGAGGCGACACGCACATAGTGAACAACAGTTGATCGACGAGCAGGTGGGAAGTATGCTGAAGGACAAGGTAATCAAACCGAGTCATAGCGCTTGGGGCTTTCCAGTTGTCTTGGTTAAAAAGAAGGACGGGTCGGCGCGCTTCTGCATCGATTACAGGCTCTTGAATGCGATTACTAAGCGCGACATGTATCCCTTGCCCAGAATTGATGATACCTTGGACAATTTGCACGGAGCTCGCCGCTTCTCGAGCCTTAATCTACACGCGGGTTACTGGCAAGTTCCATTCGCGGAGGGAGACCGTGATAAGACCGTATTTGTGACGAGGCAAGGCCTGTTCCGATTCATTCGCATGCCATTCGGGTTGGCTAATGCTCCAGGCACGTTTCAAAGAATGATGGACGCGGCGTTGAGAGGGCTTACCTGGGAGAGCTGTTTAGTGTACCTTGATGACGTCATTGTCTTTTCGAGGGGCGATATGGCTCGTCACATGGTGGAGCTGGCGATGGTGTTAGTGAGGTTGACTGAAGCAGGTTTGTTGTTAAAAGCCAGCAAGTGTTCGTTTGCCCAAGAACGGCTGGAGTACTTAGGGCATGAATTAGACGCCACAGGCGTCCGACCGATGGGAAGCCTAGTGAAGAGCGTGCGAGAGTTTCCCGTCCCGAAGAACACCAAGGAAGCAAAGCGCTTTGTTCACATGGCAGGGTACTACAGGAGATTTGTGCCGGGCTTCGCAAGTACGGCGTCGCCGCTGACGAGGCTGCTGAGAAAAGACGCAGCGTGGTGTTGGGCTGAGCCTCAGCAGGAGGCATTTGATTACCTGAAGTGTGGGTTAACAGAGAGACCAGTGTTGACGTACCCAGACTTCACGCGGCCATTCAAGTTGGTGACGAATGGATCGAAGATTGGGCTGGGTGCGACATTGACACAGGACCAAGGAATGGGTGAGCAACCAGTCGCATACGCCTCAAAGATGAACTCACCGACGGTAGCGAAGTACAGCACTACGGACCTGGAATGCGCTGCCGTCGTGTGGGCAGTCAAGTTATTCAGGCCGTACCTCTACGGGCGCAAGTTCGAATTGGTCACTGACCATGCGGCGATGAAGTGGTTAATGACGTCGAAGGACTGGAGCGGGCATTTACACCGATGGGCTCTCCAGTTACAAGAATATAACTTTGACGTCGTCTATCGACCGGGTTCAAGCAATATGGTGGCTGATGCGTTGTCACGTGCTCCTGTGAACACTGTCATGGTCGTCAGACCAAGTGCTGAGAGCACAGAGTCAGTCCGGGAAGCTGAGGAGACAAATGGGGAAGAGCAGCTCACGGACGAATTGATACGTGGTCGCGAACCCGAAGATAAGACGGTAAAGAGGTTGCGACGAGAAAGGCGGTACGCTGGCCGAGAAATCGTGGTACTCGACGAATTGGTGTACATACGTGAGGATGACGGCAGCCTACGAGTGATCTTGTCGGCGTCATTACGAGCCGTGGCACAAGATGAGGGCGGTGGATAAGTAGGGCGGCGGGACCGTGGAGAGAGACCACGGGGGTTGCGGCGCACTAGTAGTGTCGGGACCGAGGGACCGAGTGTCCGTGTGTGTCCACAGACGAAGGACACTCAGTCCGCTGCATGTGCATGAACCGAGCTTTGCTGGGAGCAGCCGACGGGGCTAGCCGATCGTCGGTGCCGACAACGTTTCCTCCTAGTCATCCCTATCCCCGGTCAGGCCAGCAGGGACGTTTGGTTGTCCATCGTTAAGCCTCGTGCTTGGGGTGTCGCCCATGTTCAACTCCTACTTAGGTGCAGAAGGAGTGACTAGTGTGCTAAGTTTTCGCCAACGACCTGTAACAAGAAGGGCAGGGAGAAGGCGATAACTACATTTTCCTTCATATTTCTATAAAAGTAGGTCAAAAGCTATTGGTTGGCCCTCAGCCACCCGACCTACGTGGCAGTGGTGTGGTCCACACCACCCACGACTGAGTATTCACAAAACAATACTCTCAGAAATGTATCTACTAATAGAGGCAGTACCCTATCTGGGGTACCCCCGCTCGAAAAGATGCCTACAGTAGTCTGGTGTCTCCCTTACAACCATCAACTTTATTCCAAGCAGTATGAGTCATCAGCTCTTTGTCGGACTCGAAGTAGCGATCGCCTTCGTACACTAGAAAATATCACAAAAATACAATAACATCGCTCAGATTATCATCCCGATTACATCATACTTGTGGTCTTCCGCCTGGAATTATTCAAATACAACACGTAAAAGAACGGGAGTCTCAATTACAGTTTGCCAAATCTTTCATTCAGCATCAAAATTATCCAAGCACGACTTGTTCAACTATTTTCGCTGACATCGGTGAAGAGTCAAGGTCTCCCCGTTGTAAAGGTGATCCTTAGCTTAACGAATCACTACACGCTAAAATAACCACGGCATTCCTCTCTGTAGCGGCGGTGACGCGAGCAAGAACACTCGACTATATGTAAGTTACTGAGCCGCTCACTATGGATATTTCATCCCTCTCGAAGCAGCCTTGGAAGATACAGCGTCTCAAAGGTCTTGAGGCTCGCTATCGTTAGTTTCGAAGCTCATCCGCGTGCCTTGTCATGTTTAAAACAGAATCGAAAGTAACAAATAATAATAATTCGGGCCATGCACCATCCGCACCGCAATCGTGCATGTGTTCATAAAACATGCACGATTGCGGTGGGGATGATCCACAAAATGTATCGGTACATTCAATATATAGAACACTTATTGATACTGTAGTGTGCACCATTTCAATTTTAATGGTTCACTGCATACACACAACCACGTTCGTGGCCCAGATGTACACCACATGCACGATACATTATTGTTGTACGTTATTGCTGCTCCGTGAAGTGAACTTAGCTGCTGGAGTCCAACTTGGACAGGCACGCACCCAAGAAGTTGGAGCCGGTCTCGCAAATGCTCATTACGAGGATTGGAAGAGACGGAATCGGATTGGCAAACGGGAAGCGGGAAACTTGGCGGTTGTGGCGACGTGAGGTTTACATTGCACTAATTGTGCATAATGCGCGACATGCTGTCCCCACGATTGACAAGTATTAAGACAGGTACATGTAAGTAATGATGTGCATGGTATCCAAAGTACCGGTATCGAGGTGATAGACTTTGATACTGTACATATATGTGCTCCATCCTGTGATTCACGGGTCGTGATCACCGACGGACGACAGTACCTTACACCACTCGAGTCGAGAAGCAAGACAAGAAGGAATACCGTTCATGTGCCTTTCGATTGTTCCTCCCTTCCCAAATTCCAGTTGTTTTGTGTCCCCGATCGGAGATCAACCAGGATTCCTGGCTGATCTTCGACCGTGAACAGGAACACAAGCCTCCAGCACACTTCAGGCTGACTAAAGAATTAATCACTTTCGTTTTTCTCGCCGTTCACCAGTTCACCACCCGAGTTCCAACTTTTCTGATGAAGATCAGCACACTCCTCGGTGTTATTGCTGTCTGCCTTGCCGCGACGGAGGCACAGAAAACGAAGGAGACGAAGGATTCAACTCCAGCTCCAACGCCACTGGTGACGATGCCGGAGGAGCAATTGGACCCCACACTGCAAGACAACCTCCAGGAAGAAGCGACGCCATCTCCAGAGAAGCAAGTTGACTCGTCGACGCTATCGCCGACCCTACCGTACGACCAGGTTGAGCCGTTCGAGATGCCGGAGCCTTCTGAGTCTACGGTCACTGAAAAGGCAGCGATCAAGTTCAGGCCGAAGCTCCACATCGCCAATGGGTGTCACGCCTACCCTGCTGTGAACGAAGCTGGTCAAATCAGCACGGGAATCAAGAAAGCTGATCCTACAGGCGCCGCATGCGGCGGTTCAAAGTTGGGAACGCAAGTCTACGGCCGCTCTGCTTGTTTCGGAAGGGTCTGGGCTATCATGTACCATGGTACTTTCCAGATGTCACCCCGGACTGGGAACACGTTATCGTTTGGACGAACACCCGAACGTCACGAACCAGGTCATTCTGGCCGTCACGACATCAAATTCTACCGGTGGCTACACTTCTCAAGTGCCGCCTGACGCATCCATGGTTACCGGCAAGAGTGTCAAGGTCAGTTACAAGAACAACGCGCTGAGAGTACGACCGAGGTAGGCGACAGCCAGAACCTCATCTTGTGGCATCAGCTCACCCCTGAAGCTCAGGAGGCTCTCAACGATGACCAGAGCTTCGGTGGCGTGAAGGTCCCCGTGAACGACGACTACTTCCTTCTACAGCTCGGCAAGGCCTGGCCCTTCGACGAACAGCGTTAAATGTGACTATATAGACATAGGCCACTTCAACGAAATCAATTCAGCACCTTCAATTTCTTATTAAATTGCAATAACTTTTGACAGATACATCAGTAGTTTTTTTTACAGTTAGTAGTAGTGGTAGTAGTAAAGATTTTTATTGATTATACCTACGGTATCCTCATTAAAATCCTATTAGTTTATGTGGTGCACATCATTCATTGTTTCGTGCAACCTTCGTGCTACCTCATCTCCCTTCCCTTCGCTCCGACCTTCACTCTTCCATTTGCAAGAGAACGAAGCGAGGGAGGGAAACGACATGAGCGCACCCATCGACGACCTGCTGTACGGCGGCGACGACTCTGGGGACGAAGATGAGATGAACAGTACGTGCCTCTGCATCTCCTCTTTCCCCTCATACCTTTTCCGTATCTAACAGCGCTCTGTCCGCCTCAAAACGTCGTAAACCCCGCAGCCTCCATTCCCATGCGCTCGTACTCTGGTGTCCCTCTCGCAGGGGCTGTAGCGCCCCCAGGGGTCTTTTATCGCCCGATACACTGACCACGCCAGTATCCCAAGCCTCTCACGCCTTCCACTGCCGCGACGCCCATTCGGCCGCAGCCTCTGGCCCCTACACCTGCCGTACCCCAAGCCAAACCATTAGCGGCCGCGACGTCCGTTCAGACGCCTGGATCAGGACAACAAATGTTCCAGCAGATGTTCGCACTGCTGAAGCAAATGCTCCCCGTGGAGCAGTACGCAACGCTGCACTCGGAAATGAGGAAGGGCAACGGCAACGATATTAAATCTATTGTGGATATTATCAAGCGGATTGCAGGCGATGCAATCTTTTCTAGTGTGATCCAGAAAATGGATCTCACGCGGACTTTCCCGACCAATAATGCGACGGTGAAGCACTGCTATTTGAAGTTGAGATGTGGCGCTGGACTGATGTTGTTGCTGTTGGTGTGATAGGGAGCTTTTAATGCTGTTAAACCGGAGCCCGGGGCTACGGGAGTGCCGACGTCCACGTCACCAGGATCTGTGGGCAGACCAATTGCGGCGAGGACCACGACGACATCGCCGAAGGTTACTGCGATTGCACCGAACACGCGTCCTATTGCTGCTGCTGCACCTCCAACACTCGCTGCGGCCCCAGTGGCTATGCCAGCGTCGATTGCGGCACAGGTTAATAGGCCAACAGCTATCCAGCCACCACTTGGGACGATCAGTACGCCGCCAACAAAGGCTGGAGTGAAATCGGAGCCAACTACTGCAGGGGCAACTACAGCTACTAGTTTGTCTCCTAATGTGACGTCAGCTGTTGCTCAGTCGAGAAATGAAGCATTGGAGAAGATTATGTTCGCGAAGCGGTTGTTGTCCCATGCAGCGACGTGCTCGCTGGGACATGGCGTTTTGCCAGGTTAAGAAGTGCGATGAGTGTTCGTCGTGTGTTCAAGCACAGTCTGTCGTGTGGAGGTACGAATGGGTGCTCGCATTGTGAACAGCTTAAGGGATTGGTGAAATACCACGCCAAGGAGTGTGCGGTGGGGATTACAGATCACTGCTCGATCCCATTTTGCGATGGCTTGCGGCGTACGTACGCTCAGAATCAAGCATCGTTAGCGGCGAAGGCGAAGCAGCACAAACTACTGGTGTCCTGCGTGGGTAGGCAGTGATGATGACGATGATAACACACCGCTGTCTTCAGCAGTAAACAAAGCCAAGAAGAATGCAAAGGCAAAATCACCAAAGAACACAGCTAATCGAGGTGCAGTTGCTCAAACCCTCAAGCGTAAAGGGTCGAATGGAAATCTTGCAAGGACTAACAGCTCATCTCCAGGACCTTCATCATCGGTGGCAACTCAAGCATCAGCACGCACGCCGCAACTCCAGCGGTTTCCATTCCAGCCGCTGCCAAACCACAGCAAAAGAATGTTACTGCTAACATGACACAGGAGTATGGTCGACTGTTGCAGCTAATTCTTCACGTGGAAAAGTGTACAACAAGTGCATGCCCTGTAGGCGAGGAGTGCGCAGAGTCGAAGATGATCATGAAGCAGATGAGTTCTCCAAACCCGCCGGTATGCATAGTATACTTTATCTAGGACATGAGTCGGGTTCTAATGTTTGTTTTTGATGGAATCAGGCTCGTGCTAAAACGTACAAGCAAGTATATGGACACTACAAGACATGTCTGGTGAAGAATAACACAGCGAATTGCCCAATGTGCAAGATAGGGCTGTTGCCGATTTTACCAGCGTCTACAGGTACTATTCCAGCGCTATCGCCTCCCTCACAGATATTGAAACCGCCTGGCCCCCCAGCATTAAACACTATCATTCCAGGATCAGCAGTGACTTCTTCACCGTCTGTAGGGTTGAACAAACGCAGCAGTACTGCTGTTTCACCACCACTCCACGTTCTCCATTGAAGAAGCCGCGTACGAATTCTACGACTCAAAGAAAGCTACAGCTGCAGAAGTAGCAGCCCAGAGCGCTGCTGCGTCAGAGTTGGTCAGCCAAGAATTAGCCCAAGCTAGCGTCGCTGACATCCGTAAGGAAGCTGATGTGCTTACTCATACTAGCATTGAGCTGGGCACAGAACGGCGGATCATGATGGAGGGCGGTGTTCGTCGTGCACGCATGGCGGAGCAGCTGCCGTGCCAAAAGGAAGAGTGGGTGGAGAAAGACTTATTAATTCTGAGAAACTGCGTACCCAGATGCGTGAGGTTGGTCGGCGGTCAGGTGTCGAGCTTGGAGGTCAAGCGAGCGAGGTGATGGCATATGCTCTCATGAGTACCTAAAGCAAGTAATCGAGGAAATGGTGGAGATCTCGAAGCAGCGTGGCGACTCGCAAGCGCATTCGCTGGAGGCATTGCAAAAGGCACATCGGATTGGAGCGATGATGGATGGGCGGCGTGGGGGTCACATGGAACTAACTGCGACGGATATCTTGCGCGTAAGCTGCGAAGACTCATTTACGAAGTTGAGGCAAGAGGATCTGGGATTACGTTCGCAGCTTTTGGAGGATGCTAAGCGCGAGGAGCAATCGAGAAGGAGCGTGCTAAGAAGCGCAAGAAGTGGACCGCAGCAAGCTGAACCAGGATGAGCGTGACGAGGCAGAAATGGATGTAGAGGGCTGGCTGTGAAGGACCTAAAGGAACGTCTGCTGCAACAAGACAAGAGCGGGATGTTAAAGGTGGATGGCCGCGTTAACGAGAGTATTGTTGCGAAGTATGCACCTCGCAACAACGACAACCAGGTGACGATGGAGGAGCCAATTACTGGCTGCTTAGTCAGAAGCCGTACATCCGCCCGAAGCTCTTCGTTCGTGCAGAGGCCGCTCGGATCGTGACGAAGGCGATGCTTTGAGGTTGCGGTCAAGTCGCACAGCAATCACGGCACTAGGCCAGGCATTTCAAACGATGGCGCAGGCAATAAATTAACAAGCACCTGCTCAGCGGATGGCTCTACTGTTGTTCTTGATTTACATGTCTGACTATTCAAAGCGTGAGTGGATCCGTACCTCACCCTTTTTGGCGGCTTCGGGGATGTTTGCAGTGCGGAACGCGTACACATCCGACTCAATCATGGACGCACCTGAAGAATAGGCAGAATAGGACAACCGAGTCAGTGCATACAACATCTTGTGTAGTGTGTACTTCACGTAGTTATCAATACCTGGAATGACAGAGGAGTCTGCAACGTAGATATCCTGACCATCATTACGCAACTCCACGAAGTGTGTGCGTTGTTTTGACAACCTTGGATTTGAGTCTAGGCGAAGATGGCAAAGTTTACCCAATGGGCTCATAGCCATGTCCACACCTTTGTATAGTCCCTCCCCCGTCTCCACTGCAATGTGATAGGCGTGCCACGGACACTTGATGGTTGTCTTGCCGCCCATTTCTTCAATGTCCCCCATTGACCAGAGGTCCACCATGATCTGCAGTAACATTAGCATCGATTAACCATTGCCACCCACCACCAAAATGAGGACTCCCCCACAAACTCACGATAGCAGGCTTGATCCATGCAGAAAACTTGTCCGCCTGATGTTGAGCAACATGACACTGCGATGTGACGTCGGCAAGCTCGATGCATTTCTTGGAACAGGGCGGCAGCTCTGACAGCTTGCACACGAACTCGTAGGTTAGTAGACCACTTGACATCATTTACAGTAGACGTGCAGTTTGCTATTGGACGAATCGTACTTAGTTATATGCTGGTTACGCCCCTCAATGATTAGTCAAAAAGTGAAAGTTTGAATGAAGATCTTTAAATAAAGCGGTCTGTTATGCTGTCACATGAGAACCTCTTACGTCCCAGTGATACAGCCATTATGTTTGACACTTGGACCATGGACAGATATTATATGGTTAGCTTAGCGATAATCTGGTACCATGCTATTTTTTGTTGTGTTTTGAGCAGTGCCAAATCTGCTTGCGTCAGCTAGAACTTGTTCGCCTTATCATTCGCGTAGTCAGTAGAATCACTCCAGGAAAGTTTGTGGTGAGCGAGCATGTTCGTGGCTGCAAAGAATTACTCTGGCTGTCGTTCATTACACAAATTCATATTTCATTTAGGATTTAATACGATAGTTTGTCATTCGCAGCTTGGGTGTCTCCACCACAACGAAACTCTATCAGAGGGGATGGAGGAGCTCGACAGTTTCGTCGGATGCCTCTGTTGGCTTGGTTTCTGTGCCTTGGTGTCGTGACCCGCTACGGTTCTCTTCGCAAGTGAGATCCTAACTTAACAAACACACCACCCGATTAATACCGACGCAACAACGAGGGATGTCGCCCACACGAGGTACCTGCGCCATCAATTACATTGCCCATGACGGCGCTGGAGAGGCCAGTAGAGAACCCAACAGCGTGCATGATACCGGTAGCTCCAGCAGCGATGTCTTGAGGCAGATCTGTCGGAAACCGTGTAGCTTAGCAACGTTGTAGTTACCCAGAATAATACAACTTGAGAGGAAAGTGAGAGCTCCGAGTGCCACACACTGCATCTTGCACTCACGAAATAAATGACTCCAAGTACGATAGCTTGCAGTAGTGAGAAA
>VOQZ01002273.1:0-13120 GCA_008079305.1 Phytophthora palmivora
CAAACCAGATCTGGTGCGGCAACATTCGCTTGGAAAGCTACAATGAAGACATCGGCCTGCAACGTTTGTGACTATGTTGCTACTTTTGCTCCGGATCAAGGATTCATTGCATTTCGAGCTGGATTGCCACGAGTTGGTATTGACACGTTAAGGGCAGCGTGTGAACGTCTCGGCGGTCGTGGCTGCACTTTTGGTCTGCAACTGCGAGATCAACTCGTCAATTTGCTGTGGGAGAAGCGCTTGGCTGCAGCGAAGTCGGAGCTGTTTGTTGCGACGGCTAATACTAAGGATCGCTCGGTAAAAGCTGCAAATCCAGCACCAACATCAATAGAGAGAGACTATTCCAAAAAGCAAAAGACTGACACTTCTGCGACCATCGTTGCTGTGGGAAGTGCCCAAGTTGATGAATCGCTACAGCAGATGGATATTCAAGCTTCGGTCACTGAGCTGTCGGAGGAAATGAAGCAGCTGCGGAGTGAAACGCAAAAGGTCGCTGAAATCCAACAGCTACTTGTCCAGAAGCAACAGCAACTTGCTGATAAATATGCTGAAGTGATTAAAATTGTGGAGCGACTGCAGTGTCAGCAGGACATCAGTGATCGGCTTCTGTGCACCGTGCACGACAATCAACGATCTTCCAGCGAGCTTCGCCCCTCCCGACTTCGTGTCCCTGATCCCCTCGTTTGTGTCAATCAACTACAGACCACGACAGCACTGTCAAATGAGTTGAATGAGTAGCACAGTTCGTACGAATCTATTCGAATCCTCCATTAAAAGAGTTTCATACATGTTGAATGAGTCAATGCATGGATAAAGATACTTTTCTTCAATCTGAAGCAGCCTCCCGCTCTTCTATTGTGTGGAAACACCATCGGACGTTCCAGAACATTGGGAACACGGATGCTCTTTCGCTCATCATTCCAAGCAGCCTGACGAGCAAAGCTCCACAATCTCTCCAAGCTCCACCTCATTAGCCATTTACTTGCTTCAACCCAACCAGCAAGTTGCACATTCATTCCTTTCGAGTAAAGTGGTACACTGTACCATTCCGCACTCTCATCAAGTCTCCCCATTTGCCAATTGCCAGCGATGGAGTTGGAGGCGCTGCAGCTCGTCGAGTTCGCCTACAACCGACAGCGTGGAGAGCCGCGTTACATCCCCTTTCGCCACCGCGGAGTGCCGCCTCGCTATCCTGCGTTCGAGCTGCAGCTTCCCGTGCTTTTGTTGCCTTGGGACGACGAGCGCGGAGGTGTCATGTGCTTCGCGCATCCTTTGCACCAATCGCCATTGGCCTCGGACGCCGCCAATCAGGACGAAACTTCACTATTGGGCGTGTGTCGCTGTGGTGTCGTGCGCTTTGCCAAGTATTTCCAGCGGGGACGTCTCGGAGCTGCCCCCACGTACGACGTGGCGCTCAAGATCATGGACAAGACGCAACTGAAGCTGCAACATGATGACGTACTTAACGAGGTGCGCGTCATGGCACAGCTACAGCCTCCAGGCTTCTCAGGAGTCTATAATTCGCCACATTTCTCCCATGGGAATGTCTGGCAGACGAACACAATGAATACATTGCAATGGATTGGGCTGCTAATGGCAGTTTGATCATGTACGCGAAGCGGAGACTCACAGAGTATAAACGCTTCGCAGTGGAACGACTAGTGAACAAGATGACGTCGCTGCCTGAGCTAGAACAAGCAGTCAATACGTTCGTGGCAAGAGCTTGGATGCTCGAAGCGTTGCATATTTTTGAAGGAGTGCTCAAGGGACTGGCATATATGCATGCACAGAATGTGTGCCATCTCGATGTTGATCCATGCAATGTCGTGATTGATGCAGAGTACAACCCGAGGGTTATTGACTTTGGAAGCTCCGAGATCATCATACGACGTGCAGGAGCTATATCTGACGTTTAGCTCTATGGCGGAAGATGAGAGATAATCAACGTAGACGCTCAGTTTTCATCTCAATGTGGCAGAAGAAGTGAGAGACAACATCACCACGTCCGGGATTTTTTGGTGCTCCTGCAGATATGTGGTCAGCTGGCGTGTTGGTAAGTGGACAGTTAATTGGTGTTTATTAAGTTGTGACTGACGATTTTGTGTTTGGTGGTTGTTTTGCAGTTGTACCAGTTGCTATGCTTTGGATACCCCAAGGGGCATTTGGCTCTTGTGTGTGACACGAATTGGGCTACAAACCTACTCGCTCATGCGCACCAGCCGGGCTACAACAAATGTCTCGGACAGGAAGGCTGCCTTATTTGCTTCCGCCGTATTGAATTCCCTCCGCTAATTTATGAAATCTTCCGGGGCTTACTGCTCGCGGACAGTCCGGCCGAGCGACTGACGGCTGTAGCAGCAACGAACCTGCTTCAGCCGCTTCTAGGATTACGATGCCGACTTCAACCGTCGTTCACAATCTGTTCTTGACACGCTCGGGTGATCTTACAGCTCCAAATTAACCAGACGCGATCGACAGTGAAGTACATCAAGATTTAGGTCGCAGTATGCGGTCTCACGAACACTGTCGACTACATGCTACCAAGCTTTTACACTGAAATGCCAACCAACCACCGGATTCCGATTCACTGAGCGGTTCAAGACAGAACACATGGCTGGCCAACTCGAGCCTTGATAGACGACAACAAAACGCATGGAGACCATCACAAAGATAGTAGATCGATAGATACTGCAGTATCAAAAGCACATTTGTCTAAAGTTCAGTATCCGGGACTACGATTCCTGACTTGGCAATACAAAAGTGATACTACGTACGTCATGTACTAGTAGTACGTAGTACTGAACATAGCTAAGGTACCTTGCAATACAAGTTGTTTGCAGTAGAACGATGGCAATGTAATACTTAACTTAATGTAGTAGCCAATTCTGATTCGAGGAAAATCCCATCGTAGGGTTGTGAAGCGTATGGTCCGACATGACGTACGTAGCATTTCGTAAGTCTCTCCTAGGTGACACAATGACCATCTCAAACGAAACGTCTCCATTACTTCCTTTATCTCCAGAGCCTCCGTCCTCCAGTCAAAGGCAACGCAATCGTCGGGAATCGTTCGAGACGGGATTTCCACTCGTTGTCGCTGAAGAGATCGACGTACAAACGACGGTGTACGAGCTAGAAGCGTCCAAGACGAACCTGATCGAGTTACAACATTTGGTTCACCCTGCCAATGGTTGGGACGCAATTGTGCAGTGCCATTCACACTGCTGATGTCGGCAATAGGTGCCGGTACATTAGCGGTGCCTTACACTTTCGTCCTGTTGTCGCCTGTCCAGGCGGTGTTGGTGTTGTGCTGTGTTGGGTTGGCAATGGCTTTTACTGCTGATACTTTGGTAGACGTTCATATAGCAGTGGCTACTGAGAATATGGGTGAGCTACAGGAGAGTCGAGAGACGTACCAGCATCTGGCGTGGAGAGCTGGTGGCAAGCCGTTGGCAAGATTGACTGGCGCTTTGACAGCGTTCGCAGTGTTTGGGGCGTGTGTGTTGCGTCGAGTGGTGAAGGACATGGCACCAGTGATGCTGTCGGCGATCATTACTGGGTTTGAACACTGGACTATAGAAGAGCAGCAACATGCTGTGGTGGTCGCAGTTTGGGCCGTGGTGCTGGTTGTGGTGCTACCACTCGGGTGTTTGACGAAGATCTCGGCGCTACGCTTTTCGTCGTATTTTGGAGTGGCCTTTTCAGTTTATCTGGTCGCTGCAGTCGCTTATCGTGCAATTACTGGAGGTGTGGAGGATGGAGATCTGGGTAATACTGTGATGCCGACTTCAGAGACAAAGAATGAAGCTTCACTCTTCTGGCGAGTCTCAGAGGCTGTAGGCATTTACAACTTTACATTTATGCTGCACTTGAACGTATCCCGTTGCTTGCTCAACTGGTGGCTGCTGAAACGAAGAGGAAACAAGAGGTTTACGACAAGGACGTTGTGGCGTGTAATAGTGCGGAAGATTCTGTGACTCTCTTGCAAAATGCTGGACGAACCATGAGGTCACTTGGCTCTGGCTGTAGGAACATGTATTTTACTCTACGCGACTTTCGGTATCTGCGCTGTACAGATCTACGGACACAGGACTCAAGGCAACATATTATTGAATCTCTCGAATGACCGAATCATGGCGGTACCTCGACTGGCAATTTTGTTGACGATTTTGTTTTCATTCCCGTTATTGTTCCACCCGCTTCGCTCGTTGGTGCTCGAGATGTATGCAGCTTGTACTTCCCGCAGCGATGATGAAGAAGAAGAACATGCAACTGCGCCACAATTTGTGCAAGCATTGTGACGGTTCTACTGCTTGTTGCCCAGATTATTTGTGCTTTACGTGTGCCTGGACTTCAAGTCGTGTTTTCCTTCGTGGGTGCGAGTATTTTATTGATGCTGTGCTACTTGTTTCCCTTGATATTTTACGTACGACTCCGTTCAAGCCACAAGGAAATGACTCGATTGGTACTCCTGCTAGCGCTAGCCGTGATTGCAATTATCTTTTGCGTTGCAGCTACACTTCAACTTCTTTAAACGAATTCCATGATGCAAGAAGAACGCCACATTGACAGTCTTGATACATAATGCTTCAGTTTTTATCGCGCAATTAAGCACAATGTCACTACCATGTGGACTGGGGTGAGGCTCATATCTCTTTTAGGTCGTAGAGCAGCGTAGTCGTCGGTTGTTGTGAGGTCGATAAATCAAGAAGCTGTTGGATCTGACCAATTCGGCCCACTTTGAGGTACGCTGAATGTTAGGAGTTTTTGGCCATACGCTCAACCTGTCCGTGAAGATCGTAGTGACACCAATGCTTCGCTTGTTCTAGCACTTCACAGCCTTCAACTTCTCATGCCTACTACCTCAAACTACGCACACCAAATGAGGTCAAGTGAAGATGCTAGTTACCATTGCTTTTGGTGATCCAATCCCTTCACCGTTCTCAATCTGACTCATACAGCTCCTTCTCTGGCACTGCTACTTCTTGAATGTAGCTAAATTCCTTGTATACGTTATGAACTGCTCAATACGAGCACTAAAGGAACTTAGCTACACTAACTTGGCCATTCCTATTTACAACGCTCGATGAACTGCATTATCTAATTTCTCTTCAGATCATGTTTATTATTTCGCCCAGACGGCCACCCAGGTCTCGCTGTATGAGATTTATCTGTTCTGTAATCTATCTAGCCACCAGCTTCCAGTGGCCTTGTACATTTCATCGTTGAATCATAACCTAAAATCAACAAACTATTCTGCAGTAATACGACGACTAGAAGAATACAGCCCGCCGGTTGCCATTCGAATCTTGTCGAACTGCAGGGGCAGTCACATCTTCTTGGTCTTGTAGGCGGTGACCCACTAGGGAAATGTCTCCACCAGCAATGAGCTGAGTAAACGCCAGAGGGTCGTGGTCCATCGCATCGATGAGTCTCGGGAATTTCGTTATCACCAATTCGGTCAGCAATTGTTCTGCGTCACCCATGCGCTTTTGCACAACATACTGGTGAAGTTGATGACTCAGCGAACCGGAGGCGTGACCTTTAGTCCGTGAGCAGCTGAAAGCGTAGGATCCGGGTCAGGATCAGGATCGATTCCAGTTCGAGTCGTCGCCCCGGGTGTCTCGCGCATGTACTTTTGCAGTTGCGCAGCCTCCAGCAGCTCGTCCGCTGAGTAAATGTAAATACCAGCCTCAAAACCATTGACTTCCTGCAGAAGCGACGCTTGCTCTCGTGCGGAAAGAGTATTTGTCAAATCAGCCACGGGTTCAGCTGGTACGCATTGAGGCATAGCAGACACTGAGGTAGAAGACAACCGGTCGCCCTCTTGGTCATCGTAGTCCGTGAACGACAAAGATCGCATCTCTAGAGCGCGCTGAGCTGCTCCAGAGAAATCGCTCGGCATACTCTCACGTCTACCAACATTGTCCGGTAGTGTTGCCGCAGTCTCTGATGGTTCTGGCCTGTGACTAGCTTCGCTTGGGGTTAAATGAAACGCAAGTTCTGTGGCGCTGAACTGCGAGGACGGACGCAAGTCATGTAGCGTGCTGAATGCAGATGCAGGGGCGGACGAAGTCATTGCTGGAAGCGACGACCTTGTGTTACTTACGTGGTAGCTTTGAGTGCCGTCACTACTGGGACGTCTGCGATCGGCACTTCGATTGTGCGTCTGATGTTCTTGCTGGTATGACGCACGTGTTGCAAACGTATTGTTACGCTGTACAGACGGTCTTCGTTGTAGCACGCCGTTGACGATGCCATAAGCAGACTGGGCACCAAGAACATGGATCCACCCACTAAGTCCTGCTCGGACTCGGCTCCGAAATAGTATGTACGCTGGCCGGCACTAGGAGGGACCACTTTGAAAAAATGTAGACACTTGTTTCGAGCGTTCACTTCGCGAGCTTCGCAAATTTCCACAGTTATGCGCCGCAAATTCACCACACCTAGAGGTGTAGCGTCGGACATTCCGTGGTAATACATCATCTTGCCCTCGCGTGCAACAAACCAGCGTTTCTTCCAGTTCTTGACAAAACCACCTTGTTGTACAACCAACCTTGCATAGTAGGTGTTGATTCCTCCGCTCGCCATGACGTTTGCGGTTGAAGCTGCTTGTCGTAGTAGGATTGATGAGATGGCACCGTCATTCGGCGAGGTTGTGGTGCTGACTGTGGTCGTGCTGCTCTCATCTGCTCACCATCATCATCTGGAATACTACTACTGCTCTCTGACTGCAAAACTGAAGACGACGATGATGATTTCGGCGGAAATGGATTTCCATTCGCGTCTAGCATCTCCACGTGGCACACAACTTGGAAATTGTCCGGGTATCGCTGGTTCCCAGTAGCTTCGTCCACCTCGACCTTTGGTAGCCGATACAAGTTGCTCTATTGACACACAGCAAGCAGATGTTCATTAGTACATCAAGTAACACCACAGTACCTGTCCTATCACTTACGTAATTGTGAAAAAAGTCCGTGTTAAACGTGAAATGGAACATCTTGACCATGTGCTTGCCCAATATATTCGTCGTATTGGCATGAAAGCAGCGTACCAGCACGTCTCCCTGTACTTCTGCGTTAACCTATACAACTCCATGTCAGTTTAAAGTCTCTCTCTCCCTCTCCACTCACGTACCTCAAACGTAATGGATCCATTGGGATCTGCCATGTACGTTTCAAATTGGGTCTTTGCCACGAACTGTTGTACAGTAAATGTGGCTGATAATGTTGCGAAGGTGCTGGTAATACTTGTAAAAATGGTGTACATCCTCCTCTAGGTGGGGCTTCAAAGTCCGGTACGCCATTCAGCACGATACTCCTAGCAACATCTTTTTCGCTGGTCGTAACGGCGGAATCTGCGTCGGCATGCGTCCCAGTCGTCTCAAGACCTTGATAAAGTAATAAATATACAGTGCTTGGCTTGGAAATCGCACGCCTTGGCCTCTAGCATTCCAAAAGTCGCGAATACTGGAATTCGCGAGCTCGCGCAGCTCTCTCTCCTTGCGTAGCTTAAAGACACTGCCGTAATACCCCGTCAAGAGCAAGTAGCATGAACACACGACTCCTGTGCGGCCTTTACCAGCCAAACAGTGCACGACAATGACGTGTTTAGGACTCTTGGCTACCCACTCGATCATGTCGTTCATTATGTCCAATAGCAGCTGCAGTGGAGGCGGGTGGTGGTCAGGGAAGCCACATGCACTCACACGTCCCTCGAATTTGCTGTAGTCGTAGCTCCGTTCGCTCAAATTGTACACGCGGTAGGCGTTTGGGTGTCGAGAATTGAGCAACGTGGCCACTTCATTGATGTCGTTACGGTACGTCTTCTCGACGCCTGAGGCAGGATAGCCCATGGCAATGAGCTTGGCGTGATGTACGTCAGGTCTATCGAAGCCATCCTGCATGAAGCGCACGCGCGAGCCTGATACGGCAGCACGAAGAGCCTTCATGATGTGAAGGCGGCGCGTCGAATTGGGCAATGAACCTACTGGTCTCTCTTGCGCTTTGTATGTAGAAAAAAGACTAAATTTTGCGCACAGTTGTGTCACATGGTCGGATTTTGCAATCAGTCCACTGCGAGATGGTCTTCATGGGAGACACAGAGCGTTTTACATGGGAAAATCAACTGGATATTAACATGGCTGCAACGTGGACATCAATTGGTGGTGCTACATGTTGATGAATGGTCTGTGCACTCTAGTTGAAGTGTAGGTGCAATATATACCTTCGACTAACAAGACGGCAATTAAACCACAAATTACGTGTCTTTTATACTCGGACACACATAACACACCCGAATTGATCGGCTACGTTCCTGGAGGTCGAGAATAACACTGCTGCTCTCGGATCCAAAGCAGGTTGCACTGGAGCAGCTCCATCGCAATTGTCATGTTTTTGTAAACAGTTTACAGAACCAACAGTTTGGATTTGATAGTACTTTGCACAGAGTTGTTAGTGACGTCATCGTGTGCGCTCCTGCTAACTTTTGAAAGGACAATATGAACGACGGCGAAACTTGACATTGCTTACTCTCCTGCCACTTTAGCCTTTTGGCTAAATGGCAGGAGAGTAAGCTGTCAAGTCCAAAGAATCAGACAGGGAAAACACGAGTGCTTTTATGGCTAAAAATGATTCTACTACAGTATTTTAAATAAAATGAATTTTAACAGGCCGTGCCTGTAAGAAGAGGGAAAAAAGGGCTAAAATGGTGGAATTGCGAGTTACCAAATCCGGTCTTTGCTAACAAGCAAAATATTAACTGCATTCGATAGCTGGGGATTTCATACCTACTGATAGGAGGCGTTTTTGTTGAATGAATAGTATACGAATCATTATCTTCATCGCCGCAAGGTGCCTTCCTAGTGTCTTTCTTGTTGATGCCCAGAATTTTTAAAAAATTCCCTGCGAGAGCCAGGTAATGATCTTCCCTCGATTTGCTTTTCGTTTGATCGTGCCCGACCACCGAAATTCACCTTGTGTAAGCAAAGCGTGCTAAACACTTCATTCGTAGCACATTCACATTGTCACAGCTTTTTGCACCACAACGATAGCGTTTCATAAGCAGATCTTGCACCATCCACACTAGTTAATGCTGCCTCACCAATAGGCCATCGTCGTATTTGAAATGCCAACCCAATGACGTCAAATCACATCGGCTATCAAAACCCCGCTTATGTGTATCACAACGCGACGCCAGATTATCTAAATCTCTGAAAACTGTTCTAACGGCACTTGTATGGAGTTTGCTGCGTTGGGGTTCTAAATACAAGATACAGCTTTGCAATGTTATTGATACTGCCCCATATATATGTAAATATTCTTACTATGATTTTGTAGCTACAGAAAATCCATTTGTAAAATCCCGGAATAATTTTTTTCTGTTCCCCACCGATTGCGGCCTCTTCTTACAGGCATCACCTGTTAATTCCTTTTAAAAATTATTAAATAATTCATCTTAATTTACAATTTAACATCAAATATCAAATCTGATTCGCAAAAATTCAAATTATCCACTACCACCATCATTCCTGACCGCAAATTCAATCTGCAATGCCGGTGATGGCGACGTCTTCGTCCGGCGTCAACGACACGTCTGTGCGGTCCCGTACAGGTCTAATCAGCTTGCTATCTCATCAAATCCAGGCTAAACCGCCCATTTCTGCGTCACACACCGCGATTCCGGTCTCTCCCGCCTCTTTACGAGCCTCAGAACGTGACCACACTATGATACAGTCGATCTCGCAACCATTTCGACCCTTTACGCCCCATTTCAGCGCTTCTCAGCCTCCAGATATCTGTGCGCACGAGTGTACGAGTCTCCTATGCACTCACGCACGTTGCAACGTCAACATGCGGTAGTTGCAATGGACCTATGGCTCCTCAGCACAGGCGTCAGTTTTTACTCTCAATCTTTGCCAAAGCTTCCGTAACGGAGTGGTAATAAGGCTCAGCAGTGATGCTAGATGCAATTCTTTATGTTCTGACGAAGTGGTGTGGGTTTTGTAGGCAATTGGAGCATGTAGGACGCGTGATGTCGAAGTTGGAGAGACAACCGGGAGTGTTCCAGAACTTGCTGCATATTTGGGATGCAGGTAACAGTTGGGTGCTGGTTCAGGAGCTACGACCAGAGTGGACGCCTATGAGGGAGATTTTACAGATCCAATGCAGTTTTCAGAGGAGAAGTTGAGGCAGAAGGTGTTTCAAGTCGCTGCGATGGTGTATTTTTTACACAGACACGGACTCAGTTTGGCGGGCGAGTTGCTGCACTACGACTTCATGGTTGGTATTATATGCTGACTGGTGCAGATGGTAAATATATTGTATCGACAGATATGCGCGTGACCTCCGTTCGGTGTAGATGGCGAACGAACAAGTGACACTATTGGTGCATCTGGACTTGGTTCTAAGTGGATGCATTATGGTGCCTAGAACACAGAGGAATCAAGCTGCTGATGTGTATGTATGCTCAAAGTCTAGCTCAAATGTACCGGTATGCTCTCGATGGCACCACTAACCAGAGATACCGCTTGATATGATCGTTAGGGCGCGATTGGCATGCTATTATTCCAGCTCGCTATGATGCCGCGCTCGCCAAGGAAAGAGGTCGATATACGCTACGTGGAAGGCACTATTGAAGAGCAGTTAGATCACCTATCGCCTGCGTGTCGTGACCTGCTGCTTGACTGCCTCAGTAAGTGTTTTTGGCGCTTTCATTCTATGCTCAAAACTTACTTGAAACCGCGCGAGTTTGTTGTAGCTATGAAGCTTAATGTGCGGGAATTGTTGAGGCGCAAATGGTTACGTCAAGTGGACTTCCTTCACACATCGCACAAACTGAACATGACTGTGAGTTCAACAGAATCGCGGCATACATTATACAAATCATTGTTGTGGAAGTTAGCAGCGCTGTGTATGATGGATTGGTTCA
This sequence comes from Phytophthora palmivora, assembly GCA_008079305.1. Taxonomy (NCBI): domain Eukaryota; phylum Oomycota; class Peronosporomycetes; order Peronosporales; family Peronosporaceae; genus Phytophthora; species Phytophthora palmivora. The sequence continues at coordinate 10,927 of VOQZ01002273.1, forward strand.
AAAGCGTTCACGAGGCCCCAGAAGTAAAACGTGCGGAAGAAGAGGAGGAGAATGAAAGCTCGCGTCAACGCAGCCGGGTACGTTTTTTCTGACCTTCCGATCTATCGCAGTTGGTAGTCTTCTTACGCGTATTTCATATCCGCAGAAACCTACTCGCCGCATATACACGCGATCTAGACTATATGTTCCGAATGGGGTGCTTCGAAGAGGGCCACTTCCTGTCCCCGTGCCAGCAGGACATTCACTCATTCCACAAGTGATATTGGCGATGGAGAGCAGCGGCGACATCTGTACACTGTCCAACCTGAGCTCAGTCTGAGTAAAGATGGCGTCCCAAAGAGTTGGAGAACCTATGACGAATTTGACTATGACTTCCCAAGCTTGTACACTACTCCCAGAGCGGTGACATACGACAATTTCGAATTTGATGATGTTGAGCGGTTATCGGAAGCAGATAGTGAAGGAGAGTTCATCTCACTTCCTGCTGGGGAGAGGCGGTCATCACTGTCGAGTTATCATGATGGTGATGATGTTCGAACTCTTCAAAGGGAGGTCGTACGCTCGCTACAGTGTGAACAAACGGACAGTCAAAGCGAGAATACAATGCAAGGCGTTTACGAGGATAAACTCAAACGACGAGCAAGTTTGACTACGGAAAACAAGCAAGAAGTATTTGGTTATGACATGAACGGTGCACACGATGCGGTGCACTTCAGTGCATTTGGACCGTCACAACTCGCGTTGTGTGATTTCTTCCGCATTGATATTTGGGCATATTTAAAGCAACAACGCGAATCGATGCTGGAAGTGGCACTAGAGCACAATGCTGTCGAAAACGGGCAGCGCGTGCAGCCATTTCACATCCAACGAGGAACCCTAGTTACTGTGTCAATTGATCCCAGCGAACGTTTTGGTATTACGGGGGAAAACTGCAAGTCGTTTCGATGGCATGGCGATATCATCGGCGTGTCATTCGATCTTTACCGTGTTATACCACAATCGCGTAATGAAGACGATGATGAGACTGACGAGCTCTGCATCGCCAAGATTGTTGCTGGGACGAAAGTGTCGTTGCTCTATATTCGCCTCCAAGCTGTCACATCACACGTTTATAATACTACTGCGGGGGTGTGGCCCATCTTCAGACTTGTCACTTTTGGATGGTCATATTGAGCATGTGGCACCTAACGTTCTCGATATCCCGGAGGAAGATCTGGAGCTCATCCGTCCAATTGGTCACGGATCATTTGGTGACGCTGTGCTTGCACACTGGAAAAGCACATCTCAGGATGTGGTTGTCAAAATGATGAATCCTGATGTGTATCGCAGTGCTGATGCTTTTGCTGAATTTCAACACGAAGCAGTCGTAATGAATCTCCTGGGCAAACACCCACATGTTGTAGAACTGCTAGGTGTCAGCAGCTCTGGATCAAACAAAAGCGGTGCCGACTCCCATCGCATATCTCTGGTGACCGAGTATCTGCCTAACGGGAGCGTGGAGGATGTTTTAGGCATCAGTGCACATCCAGCGCCTAGTTCAGTTAGTTTATTTTCCCGAACGGTTATGGCGCGAGATGCTGCTCATGGTCTCGCGAACATCCATCAGGGTAACTTCCTGCATCGCGATATCGCAGCACGAAATTGCTTGGTGGATGTTGATTTCAGTGTCAAAGTGTGCGATTTCGGACTGTCTCGGCGACTGCGCAGTTCTAGTGATGGATCAGTTGGAAGATTCTTGTTCGACGACGATCGTCATGGCTTTGGGCCGCTCAAGTGGATGGCACCCGAGTCCATAACGCCACCTCACTTGTTTTCAACGTACTCAGATTCGTACATGTTTGGTGTTCTTCTCTACGAGATTTTCAGTGGTCAACCTCCGTTCCCGAACGTGTCATCACGAGATGCAGCGGCTCTCATCCTGGAAGGTCACCACGTTCCCATCCCGTCGTCATTACCGACTGCACATCGCCAACTCATGGAGCAGTGTTTCGACATGCATCCGTTGCGTCGACCGTCGATGGATCAGATTTACAACACGTTGGATAACTGGGTCTTGCAGGACACCAAGGTCAATGTCTCCGCTGTTTTGTGACAGGAGTTACCATATCGTTGGCCGTTGAAGTGGCGCACATTAGATCGCGAGTCGTACGTGGCATGAACGGTCGTTCATGAGCAGACGCGATCTGTGGATCTG